>JAQGBB010001385.1:0-13648 GCA_034691745.1 Prismatolaimus dolichurus
CAGGAGCCCTTGCAATGAAAGAGGTGTACATTAGCTGTTTCAGCAAGAGAATTTTCTGCCAAGCCGGATGGTAAGCAGCGTCGATCGATTTGTTGACGTGGACGAACGTGTAGCTATGAAGTGAAGCGTATAAAGATGTTTGCTGTCGAGTAATCTCGGCATAGTCGGCAACAACTTGACCAAAGGCAAGTGAACAGATGACGACTCTCGGTCGTTTCAACGAAGGCTTTTGCTGCACCAGCATATCGCGATAAGCGCGTTGAGCGGCGGACGAATTAAACAGATCGGTAATCGGGAAGAAGCCTTTCGCGAGGAACCACTTAAAGTCGACATTCACATCCCGCGTCGTTAGAACAGACGGTGGTGTTGTAAGCATTTTCGAAGTATATTTTCCGCTCGATGAGGAAGACAATGTCGAAATGTTCTCTCGTCGTGTCCATGGCGCCATAAAATTGCTGTAGCTCTTTTCATATATAAACGACGGACGCAGAGAGAGCATGCTGCTTGCACCATTAGCACTTGGCTGAAACCCCAAAAATGACAAGATTCGGTGAATTTTTTTGTTAAAGAAGCGTGGTGTTCAAATGTCAGTGTTTCAGCTCTCACATTCAGTTTTAATTTTAGCTTAGCTCTCGTATTCTAAGCTAAATTCAGCTTAGCTGAACGCGTTTCTTACCTCCATTATCTTCGAGAGAAGTACGAGCACCAGCAAAGCACAAATAATGGTCAACGACAGCTGAAGTTTGCATCGCTTTAAAGGCGTATGGGACTGCGAAGCGACGGGCTTCATTTGAGCCGACCGTGCGATTTCACAGGATTTCTCTCCAGTTTGCCAATGCTACGCCCAAAAAGAATATCGACGTCATGATCTTTTGCTTGGCTGAGCCGTGACGTTTTCTGAACCGTCTTTCATGATGTAAAGCTTCACGACTTTTTCTCTGGTTGATCTTTCTGAAGGTTTTTCGACGCAAATCGTCTGACCGCAGCTGCAAAAGCTCCAATATAGCTGCAAAAGTACATGGCATGGATACTAGGTACGCACAAGATCAGCACTGCTTATATGCGCGTGGCGTGCAGTTCATAAACCAGAGGTAAAAATTGCGGCTTGCGTCGGAAAGTATAGCATGAGTACACTTCAATAGCAACAATAGAGCGAGTCAGCCAGCAGCCAATATAAAGTTTTACCTCAATGCTTGCAGTGTACACCATTGTCTCGTACTTTGTGCAACACAAAAATAATTGAATTCAGCTTGCAAACGCACGTGAGAGCACGGGATGAAGCTGCATGCATGCGACACTCTCTCTTGTCCGTCGATCACCTTGTACAGCGTCAATTAGCTCAAAGTTTTAATAGGTTCACCTAGGAAAATATTTCGATTTAAGTCTAACTCTGGTTTTGTTCGACTTTGATGACGTGAGAGATTCTACATTATTGCACTTTGTAACGGCTACGCCACCATCATGCGCATCAGTTACGCCAGTTAGGTCAGTTCACGCTAAGAGTACTTTCTGGTCATTTATCATTCGCAACGTCGTGACACTTTCGTATTTAGAGCCGAACTCAGGTGAGCCAAGCCCACCCGAACCCAGCCGTATGAAGTACTGTCTTCGCGTCTCTCTCGTAAGTCTTCGTGAACGTTTTACAAAAATTAAAGTAAAAGTGCACAAACACTTTCGCGTGAGCTTCCGGATTGTTACACACTTTAACTGAATTAGAAAATGTCTTGTAATTGCATTTACTTTTTCTGTAAAATCTAGTAAAATTTAGACTTCAAGCCGTTGACTGCTAGTAACTTCAGCGAGGTGCGCAATTGTAGGGACCAACTTTTCGAAAGCGCGGAACTTTGGCCCACTGCGACGGAGGGTTTTGGGCCAGATATTTCATGATCGCCAACCTCTCTTCGCTGCTAATCGCGAGTGCGTGAAGGCTAAAGTCGCCAACTTTCCACGCGCAGTCGAACGACTGCTGCAAACAGTGCGGTAGAACGAGCGTTCTCCGTTGAAGCTCGTCGTTCGCGTAGAATTTGAGCAAGAGCACATTCTGCTCCCAGTCGCGCGTCCACTGAAACTGTGGGTATTCCTTGTGTCCCTTCAGCACCTTATCGACGAAATGCCTCATGAACGGCGTGTTCCGAAGCATGAGAACACCACCATTGAAGAACCACTGAAAAAAATAGTAAAATTAAAAAAAAAATAAAATGCTAAGTTTTTTGAAAATTTTTACCTCAGGTATGTCAGCTCGATCGGACGTTAGAATAAACTCAATGTGGCTTCCATCGATAAGCTTGAAGAAATTCTCAACAAGTACACTCGTGTTCGTGATAAAGACATCCGCGTCGAGGATCATCACGAAATCGTGCGTATCGCTTCCGGAATCGTTCCTCATTAGCTGCTCTAGAAGCAGAATCTTCTGCCATGACGGATGAAAGGCCTCATCAATCGATTTGTTCACGTGAACGAACGTGTAGTTGTGCCGCTGTGCATATCGAGCTGTTCGTCGCCGAGTAATCTCGGCGAAACCCTCAACGACGCTTCCGAAAGCAATTGAACCAATGGCGACTTTTGGTTTCGGAGAAAATAATCCCAACTGTACCAGCTTCTCACGCGCCGTTCGTTGTGCTGACGAGTTGAGCAATGTGTAAATCGGGAAGAGTCCCTTTGCTAAGTAGTGATCGAGGCCTTTGGCGTATTCGTTCTTAACCCGCATGTTCAGCCAGGTTGGACGTGACGTTTTGCTTCCTGACGTCGAAGCAGTGGTTAAGTCAGAATTTCGGGTCTCACTCGTGGAAATCTTTGTAAACTTCAAAGAGGTAATAGACAGTAAGACGCAGATGGCGACAAACGCTGGTATTCCGTATCGCTTCAACAATTTTGAGAACGTTGTGGCAAGCATTCATTAACAGTAGTAGCGGAAGAACCTGGTGCATTGAACAGATAAATTTATATTCGGTCAGCTTCAGGTCGTCTCTGAGCTGTGAACTACTCACTCAACAAAAACCGAGAAACGGTCAATCAATCTTTGTGCTTTGTTTCCTCTCGGCGCGTCGGCAAAAACTGGCCTGCAGTTTCGACATTGTCTCTTATGCATCTCATGGTCTGGTATGTATCACCTATTGGTTTGATAGAGGCTAGCTAAATCAATGAAAGTCTGTATGATCACATGGAAACAATGAAAAACAGAAAGGCGCGTGCGTCCAGCATTTTCTATTGGGTACTTTGCGGGCCTTTCAATGAAAGCAAAATGCAAAACGTGCAAAAGTTTACTTGAAAGTTCTCATTGGGGTGAATTTCCTGGTGCAAATAATGCCCTCTCAACTTTTTGAGTAGGCGCACGCGAATCTTAGCAGACGTCTCTGCTTTCATAAATTTCATAGGACCATTTACTCTTTTAAAGCAACAGACAAAACCACAAATGAGAAGCTACCCGAAAAGGCTAGTCGCATATCGCTGTATCGTTAAACATCTATCTCGATCGCATCGACACTGAGCTTCGAGAGCTACGCTTTTGCACTTTGCTGAAACTGGTAGCAGCAACACCGTTAACAGACTTCCGCAACCGTCTAAAATCGTGTCACCGCCGGCTGTACGCACAAATTATTATACACACACGCACACACTCACACACGACTTCATACCCGAAGCTTTTGTTTTGATAACTGAAAATAATTAATTATAACACGCACGACTATCTTTGTGTGTTATAAGGCGTTGTACATTCGTTCGCAAAGAGAGCGTTTGAAAGATTTCGATATCGAATGGTTTAACTCATGCCGTTACGTAGACCAAATGAGTTTCGTTCCGAACGAAAAGTGATGAATTCTTAAAACAAGCAAATCGGCAAAGCGAAAAGGTATCCTGTCATTTGACAAAAAAACACGAGCACACAAGTTTTTGAAGCAAGAGAGAAAAGGAGGCCACGATTTGTTTATATAATACGTTTTTTCTTGCTCTCTTGTAGAAAAAACAATAAAACCAATTTAATTTTTTTCGAGGCTTCTCCCAGCCCCCAAACCCTCTACCATTGGCAAGTTGCTCATACCCTCCGTTAACTCTGTCGGCTGGATAGGATAAGCGGTACGGAAGGATAGATGAATAAAGGGATGATCTTAGTTTGATTACAAAGCTATCCTTTTTCGCGCTGCACGCTTCAGGCAGAATGCAAAAAAGATTGTTCTGACAGCCATCTCGCTTTTATACTCCATTCGGTTGCGAAAGAGCAACTGACAGCAACAACGATTTCATGCTTTGCGTCTTGCTTGCGCTCGCAAGATGTGCTTCCGAAAACTTCTCAAAGTTCTTTCCTCAACAGCGGTCAACAACGACGGTGAGATCGGCCGTCGACTTTGCTGGCTCTGCCACGCCGACGAGTCGATTCCCAACGACAACGTTCGGAGTCTCGGCAAGCTAGTGAACGCCTGCAAGGGATCGATGAAGTGGATGCACCCGAAGTGCCTCTCCGACTACTACCGGTCGCGCGACGACGTGCTCCTTCCGATTTCAACCGTTCTTTACGTCGTCGTCATCATATGCTAAAGAATGCATAGCGCACTATAACACACATAGCGTATGGCGGTCGTACAAAATTGTTTGATGACGTCGTATATGGTCGAACCCCGTTGGGGGGAGGGAATTACTTTGGGGAAAACGAAGTGCAACCGTTCCAAGGTATTCAACATGGGCAAAGTCGACACATTCAACAAAGATTGTGCTATTGTCGGGTTTGTCATCGTCGGCACCCGCATCGTTCGAAGCGCCAGAGCATCTTCTTCCAAGACATGGCGAACCACAAACATCACTGAAAATCGTTTTTTTACATAAAGGTGCAAAACAGAATTAAACTATATTGTAATTAGATCAGAGTATATTGTGCGCGCAGTAGATTCAGCATGGGCTCATCCATATGTGACGTCATCTGCCGAGGGGGGAGGAGGTCGGAAAATTCTACATAAAAGGTGACGCTACGTGTAAAAGATGTTTATGTATTAAGCCAAGTGACGGACTAGAAAGAGGAATCAAAACATTTGAATTTTTAGGTGAAGTCATACATGGATAAGCCCCATGCGCCTATGCGGCACGTCGATGCCACATTTGTCGCTGTCCCACCAATATCACTGATAGAACCGAAGCTTGTTAACTTATTAGTAGGTATTGTCACGTAGCCTTGCCTGCGGTCAAATACCGTAAACGTGATTTTATATTACATGCTGTTCAATGCTGGAAGGGACGAAAACTTGTCCCGCTTAAAGTTTTATTTGCTTGTTTACCCTAAATCCAAATACATTTTTATTGACAACAACAACAACTCTTTCATACCTTACAAAAACAACACAATATTTTCTTTAAAACAACAAAGTTGTTCAGCAGGTGCTGCGGTGATTGCTGTGGTACGTTCGACGAATGTTTTCACGTATTTCGTGACCAATTCAGCGCGTTCATGCGCGCATTCTGTCAGTCGCATAAACTCAGCGGATTAAAAGTCTGCGTATTTTAGAAACCGTCGTTGGTTCATCGCTACCATGTGGCTTCACATGTGCCTCGCAGTCATCATATTTACGCAAGCCGGAACGGGTATATATGGTTTGGAGAAATTTGACGAAAGTGAGCCTTGTCGCTCAATTCCGAATGACGGTCGCTACTATGAGGTCGTGCCGTTCAATTTGGGCTGGTGTGGCGAAACATGTCCGTCAGGAAAGTGGTGTCACTTCGCAGGATCCGATGGTTGCGTCTGTCGCTGACGCTGGTTGCGGCCACGATGCTACTCTAACACAATTTGTACTGTATCCTCCATGTCAAAACAATGTTTTTCGCAACACTTCTATAATCGAGCACTCAGGTGAATTGGCTACGGTTTTTAAGCGATGGAGATTTTATTAAAATCCAGGAACACAGAAAATTCAGCTCGTTTTCAGTGGTTTCTCATCGCTTTTACACTGTCCCGTTGGTGTTTGAAAAAGTGTTGCTCGGTTTCGGTGATCTACTGGTATGAAGTGTACCACGTGACTCTTTTGTGTCTCCACGAGTATGGTCCTTCCATGGGGGGATACGTTATATGTACCCACTCAGGCAGATTGAGTGTACAAAACGTCGATTTGCATGTCCAACACGTGTGGCTACCTACCTCGGCAAAAACGCTTCTTGGTTGATTGACTCCAGCTTACGAAGCGCCAGTTTTTCATGGAGATCATACAGAACTTTCAGAGATGTGGAACTTAATTATACGAACCCTATCTGTTTTACGCTCGACGAAAAAGACCACGTTGACAAAGAAAGTGTAACTTTAGGTGAACGCTGTTCGTGAACGAAACGATGTCAGCAACCCATTCGGGTGACAGTTGTGAAGCAAGCACACGCAGTAAAATAATCTTGAGCACTATAAAGCACAACAAATGCCAGCGCTAACACAAGTCAGATGTAACCGATCCTCAAGGGCTACTGACGCCGGGACGTTTACGACTAACACAGTAATATACTAGTCAGTGGTAGGCTGCCAACTGGCTGTGGAACGCTGCCAACCTGCCAATGGTAGGGTGCCTATCCTCAAGAGTCACTCAGCATTAACAGTGTTCGACTACGGTAATAATCCACTCATAGCAAAGGCGAAGGTTGAAATTTAGAAAATCAACAATGATGTTCACTTCAATGGACACTATAGAGAGTATATAGTGTCCATGAAAATCGGCAAAACCGGTTTCTCGAAGCACTCACGTGATGTATGCCACGAAAAACGCGAAAACGCAGCATTTCAAGACAAAAAATTTTTCAATCAATTTTTTGTCTTGGCTCCCAAGCTTCGACACCGACACGTCCCATCGCAATAGCACTTGGCCTAAAAACGTGTGCTTTGGTTAACGGCTTGCATTTTGACCATTTGTATTTACATACGATCGCGGGGATTGCATTTCTGTCACTTTAGACGGTGATCAAGCGACTCAAGACGCCGACCTCACCGTGCGTTAACGATCCTCATGATCTTGCACCGACAACGCCGTTTTACTACAACGGATCGTACTCAACGGAGGTATGGCATGCTAAATTCGTCAAGGGTAAACACCAACGGTACGTCTCGGAAATCTAGGCCTGCGTACGAAGTATCGCACAGGCGTCGCTAATCCAAGCGTGTGGCTGCGCTTCGCCGCTGTACGCACTGCCACCAGCATCAGTAGCCGAGCCGTGTCAGCTCGCTGAATGTACGTATTCTGTCTATTTTGCGGCTCTTGTCTGCTTTAGCTACGAAGCTTCTTTAGTTTTCAGTAGTCAAGCAAAGTTCTTCAAGAACGGGTACCAAAACGCTTCACGTTTGGGTCGTATTTAATCAATTTTGAGTTTAGTTTATTGCAAAAGTTTGGCGTAGTTAGGCCTTCCGATGAGTGCAGCTCGCGCACGAGTGGCCGGTGGCTAAAGTCAGGGTGACGCACGTTTTGCGTCTACCCGTCCGCTACAACGTGCACGCGGTTAACGGGCCAGAAAACGCACGTGCGGCAAGGCGGCACCGCGTCGGTCGCGAATTTCACTCCTCTCATGTTGCAAAACTTTTGCAACACTTCGCAAAAAATATTGTGCAAGTCACGGGAAATGGAAAAACCGGTTCCATTCGCGCATGGGTGCACTGAGCACTCGGCTGAAAGCTTGGGCGTCAGGTTACTCGCCCATACATGGACGCCCTGGATTCAACGTGTACCCGGCACAGTCATGGCAACTTTGCAAAGTTTGCAAATTTTTCATCTCTGACGTGTAAAACGGCTCTCCGAGTTTTGGCACAAAACGAGCTCGCCGGGCAAAGATGGTTAGCTCACGTGATTTCTCGTCAAATTCGACCTAAGAGTACCGAATTGCAGCTCTCCAAGTGCGTCCAGTGATTTTGAATATTTGTTTTGGACTACGCTAAAAGTTTTGCAACACGACAACAGTGGAACTCGCGATCGACGCGGTGCCGCCTTGCCGCGCACGTGCGTTTTCCGGACCGGCCACTGCGTGCACGTTGTAGAGGACGGGTAGACACAAAATCTGCGTTTCCCCCGGACTTTGGCCGCCGGCACTCGTGCGCGAGCTGCACTCGCCGGAAGACCTAACTACGGCAAACTTTTGCAACAAGCTCTACCCAATTTCTTTGCTTTTTGAGTATTGAAATTCTTCGTTGTAGAGCACAAATTTTCTTCACTTTTTGTGTCAACTTTGAGGCTCAGGATTAGGCTCTGGCTTAGAAACTTTCTATTTTTCTGACCCCTACTCTTTGTCCACGCAAGTTGCCGGTATTTATGTCGCGTGTCGACATCTGAGTTTTTTGTCGACACCACGCTTGTCGCAACCGCAATCATGTTCTTATTTCCACACACGTTCTTTTTATTTTTCACACAGTCTGGTCAATTTTGGGGCCACAAGCTAAGGCTTAGGCAAAAATGAGAGGTAATAAGGCTGAGCAAAAGCCAAGACTAAGGCTTAGTCTCATTTTTGTCTAAGTTCTAGCTTTATTCTTAGGCTAAATAGCTTTCATCGCTGCCTAAGTGTTGGCTATAAATAAAGGCTTAGCCTAAGCCGTAGCTCTAGATAAAGGCTTGGGCTTAGGCTAATTAGCCCTCATCTTTGCCTAAGCCTTAGCTTGTGGCACCAAAATTGACCAGGCTGTGTGCAAAATAAAGAGAACGTGTGTGGAGATAAGAACATGATTACAATACTGAGGTGTCGACATGCGACAAGCGTGGTGCCGACGAAAAAGTTTAGGTGTCGACATGCGACATGAATACCCAAGTCGCCTAACTTCATGTGTTAAAATTAACGTTGTGTCTACTTTGGTCCGACTCCCCTCCCCCATGGGACGGACGTCCTTTGTGGAAGGCCTCTTAGGCATGCGTTTAGGCTCAGGATTGCTGAGAACAGCATTCACAATAATTTTCTTTGTTCGAATAGTTGCCTGCGTTCTCAACTTCACGAATGACGGAGCGCTTGCGCACACTATCAACCAAGTGACCAGCAATGAATGCCCAAATCTGTGCACGTAATTATTTGCAAAACACTTTTAAAAACATTGTGCAAAATTTCAATGGTTGCTGTTTTAGCGAAGTGGTTTTTGACGTTAGTCGAGTCTTTTCTCTCTTGACTACCACTGCGGTAAGGTCATGCCTCTAGCAAGTGTCCATGTCGTACGCTTAAAAAACTATTGATAGCTCGATGTGAGTGCGACGTTGCTCCAGGGCTTTTTCTCCGGCAGATAAATAAGTCCCAGTCCGCGCACCAAAATCGTTAAAGCCTAATTTTCGGCACGTTTTCCACTTTGCCCCAAACCGAAGATTTTTCGGGCAGGCAAACAGAATTTTCAACTTCCGAGGGCAGCATCGTCCCGCCGGCAAGCCGTCTGCTGGCGCATAGAAACACTGTGGTAGTGCTCATTTTTTTCCGCAAAATTTTTGGCAGAAAAAAGTGTACTTTTTCTGGGGTCTCGGAAGGAAAACGGAAAGGAAAAGTATTTTTTTGACCCTTCAGAAACGGAGATGAAAAATGAAAATTTTTTTGGGGGTCCCGTAAACGGAAAATGGAAATTAGCTCGGAAAAACCACTACCGACCGTGGCAGCGTCTCTAAAGAAATAGGTACATTCAACTCGTACTTTTAGGCAATTAACTATTGTCGGACTATTGCACATGCGAATATGTCTTGCGACGAGTTTGTGCAGTAAGTTCGTATTGCTTCTTCGACACTTAATCGCGGGCTTTTTCCGGAGCGTGTAGCCCATATCTAAAAGAAGGACGATGCTATCTGGCCAGACAGTGATTCAGTCCAAGCTTTCCATTTCATGTGCCGCGTTTGGCGTTGTTTGTTTTGAACCAGCGAAGTGTTTTGTAACATTTAATATAAATCTTATATGCTAGCAGATAGTCTCGTTTCGCGCTTCGCTTTGTGCGCTTCTATTTTTCCTGCGAAAGAAGCCCTATTTGAAGCATTGCTAAAGAAAGGCTGTAAATTCTCTTTACAGAAACAACCTGGCCATAGTTCGTGCATTCTACAGCCAGCTGTATCACATTACCTACACGGAACACCCTGTCGTTACGGTAAGTGACCATGATGTTGCAGGCGATCTACTCACTATGCGGACTCAAATGAATGACGCAACATCATGGATACGAATTCAGGGAAAAATAATAAGGTCATGAAATTTTTTGTGTTTTCGCCCTTTTGACCTTTTGTTGTCGGTATTCATGCGGATCTAAAAGGTTATGCCGAACCTCTTTCAAACTACAGTGATATTAACTGGCAAGTATTTTTTTAAGTCTGTATGACAATCTGGAGACATGGAGCCTATCATCAAATGGGGAAGCGAAAACAAACTTGCAGAGACAGAAATTATCACATACTTTTGAAGTTGGCAGTGTTACAGCCGAGAAAAGCCGGTTTTGGGAAGAAAACGGAAGTTTTCTTGGGACCCAGGTTTTTGTTTCGGAAAATCTGTCTTTTTGTTGAAAAACTAAGTTCTGCGAGGAAAAGTCGACTTTTCACCAAAATTTCTCGTGTGCGATGCAAACGGTCTTGCATGGGAGAGCATTTCGATTATCTCCCTGCATTGTCTTCCCAGGGGAATGCTATCCCTACTCAAAAATGAAACCGCTGTTTTTTTTCTATCTTACATAACCGCCGTTGCGCAGACCGATGGACATTCGGTGCACACATAAACGGAGCATAGTGGCAGTTTTTTCCCGGCGACGTTCAGTGCTAATCCATGCATGAAATTTCTCTGAAGGCTGCAGAACTCGTCTCCGCTTTTGGTGGCCTGATGGGCATCTTCTTCGGAGTGTCAGTCATCTCTTGCGTCGAATTTCTGTTTGTCGCATGCGAGATCGCCGAGATCGCGTACAAGAAGTATGAAAGTTACCAAGTGAGACGTTTGAGACGAACAACCACTTCCGACGAAAATGAGAGGAGGGTGCGCAAGAACATTCTGATGAGCGACATTCACGGTCTGCGGCGCGTGGGAACGACGCGAAGCGACTGGTGGGTTCGACTGTTCTGGTTTCTTTGCCTGATGACGTCGTCGTGCGCGCTCGCTTCACAGCTCTCGAGTATCGTCTACGACTATCGACAGTACCGAACATACGTCGATATAACGGTGAAAATTTGGCGAGAAATCGAGTATCGTTGCCGGGATTTTTGCTACTAATAAAAACGTCGCCTAAATTTTAGATTTCAGATGGAACTATGACATTCCCGTCGATGACGTTTTGCAATCTGAATCCCTACAAGAAAAGCCTGCTGAAGTACATCAACTCGGCAGCAGCCTTGGTATAAGTGGAAAGAAAGAGTTCTTTAAAAAAACTTTCTTTTTAGACGTGTTGTAATACTGCGAATTTGAGAGCTATTTTCTAAATTTCTTGCTGAATTTTTTCGACATTGTATTATGAAAACAATCTTTTCATTTTTTTCTCGTATAGCTGCAAGCGTTTAGCGCAGCGTCATCGCAACATCTATAATGACGTCGTCGCGCCACCTACAGAGAGATAAGCGTTAAATAACCAGCTGGATTCCACCGCCACGAAGCGAGTGATTGACAAATGCAACACACAGAACATGCGTGAATACGTCACGTGATCTATATATATGCGCAATCTTGTAAATAGTACGTTGATATAGAACAGATGTACAGGCCAGTAGCCGACAGTGGTCTACAATGTTCAATTTGTTAAAAATTTACAAATCTTCCGACGAGCATGCCGTTTGCTTTTACGCTTTTTCACGTTTTTCCTTAGCTGGTACGAAGGACTGTTCTGGTCTGATCTGTCAAAAATTGCTCCGTACCACGCGAGGTTGTCATGTGTTGCAGATAGACACCATAAAAACCGTTATTTGGAATTTTAGCGTTGATAGAAGCGAAAACTTAATTATAGCTAACGACTCCAATCATACGAGACGCATGACAACCTCGCGGGCTTAGAAGCAGCCTTTTATCAGCCCTATTGTGACGTGTCGCCGTAGAGATGGTTAGAATGTCCACACGGATTTTTATGTGCACATTATGTCTACAAATGTCCACATTTATGTCCACAAAACTACACTTTACAAAAGATATAAGTTTGTTTGTTGCAACGCGAACGTTTATTGCAAGCTGCGACGACGAACATTCTCCCGAGCGTTACATATAAACTCGGCGGCAATCAAGCTTACACAAGTCCTGATCGCAGAAAGTACTCGAAAATAACTAGCTGGCGCTTTTTTGTGCAGTTGAAGCTTATAGTTGCAAATTCTCTTGGACCATGCATTATAATGCCGTAAGGGAGGGAGGCGATTTGGTCTAAAGCTAACACTATGTGCAAACGACAGGCTATGTTGTGTGTTATGACAAGTGACAAAAATTGAGGGACTTGAAAATTCGACTTTTTTCTGGACGTCACATATATATGGCATGTCTCTCTATTCGTGGCGCATAGCTAATTGGTCTCGGGCCTTTGAAAATGGTCGAAGCGTTTACCGATTTCGATCAGCGGCAAGGCGTGACACCACCTTTGCTTTTTCATCAGTGTTCACAATAAGTTTCCACCTGAAGTTTCCTTGAACATGTTGAGCCATTTGTCGTGATTGTGACTTTTTCAGGTGCGGTTATTTCATTGGCTTGCTCATTCGACCGAAACCTTTGAAAATAACGCAGCGCGGCATGAATGCATGCCGCCATGATTTTTGCACGTACATTGAGGCAAGGTAGCAAAAAGGGATGAATTTTTAATAGTCGAGTCCGCAAAGGTGATCCGAGAGAGGGAAGCAATATTTGAGGAGCTCGCGATCACGTCGACCAGAAATTGTAGGCTGGCAGAAATGCACGACACGGGGTCCTCATACGGTCAAAGAATTGAGTGCAACGGTTCACGGTTTCGTTGAGTTTCTTTACGCATAGAGATGTTAATTCCCCCGGGGAAGGAGATTCCCGTATCCCCAGGTCAGAAAATAAATTTTAGTTTGCCGGGACGTGACAAAATGATGTAAAAAGTTTTCTGGTTTGAACTCATTTTTTGCCACGGTAGTTTTTGCACGAATTTGTTTTCGTTTGAACGAGGGTAAAAACAAAAATGTCAAGTTTGTGAAAAAATATTGTGATTATTAGATTCAGACATAAATGAGCAAAATTTTCCAGGAGAAAATAGGGTTGGCAACGCCAAAACATACATCTGGTGGTTCAAAACTTTGCACGCTTTTAACTCTGTGTAGGAACATAGGAGCTCACAAAGGACGTTGGATTTCAGCTCCTCTCTCAAGCTCTACGAATCTTGACCGCTAGATCGCAAAAAGTTAGAAAAATTTTGAGCATTCTTTGTATTTTTAGGCCAGTGGACGCACGGACTGATAATTTATGACGCAAAAACCTGTGAACCGACAAACGCTTAATAATGCGCTTTTGCCGGAAAATGCCGCGAGCGAAGCGAGTGGCATGAAAGTTATTTGGAATTTGAGTGAAAAATGGTATACTTGTGTAAAAAAGGCGCAAACATTTTTCGGTTTTTTAGGCCCACTGACGCACGTTAGTGTGCCTAATGGGGCCATCCACAAATTACGTAACCCTAAATTTTGAATTTTTCGACCCCCCTCTCCCCCTGTCACCGTTCCTCATCTTTGGCCGGACCCCCTCCAGAACGCGAACATAATTACGCAACCTTTGCTCCGACCCCCCTCCCCTT
>JAQGBB010001386.1:0-13646 GCA_034691745.1 Prismatolaimus dolichurus
GCCGTGGTGTAGCTGCCGCTGCAGATGCCCGATCCTGCTTTTAACGCACAAACTCGAAATTTTTGTCGCCTAAATTTGTTGCATCAGGTATAAATGATTCGTCTTCGCCTTGAGAAGCAGTATTTCGGAACACTTGCTGCTGTTTGTCGTACCTATCGATCTCGATTTCTACTATGCCGTGCCCCCTTTTAATAAACATGCGTACTTTCCCGCTCTCGTGATATAAAACATTTGCTCACTCAAACCGAAACCGTCAGAGCAAGGGAGCTTCCATAAGACGTCCAGGGCTGGGTCTAAAAATTCATTTTTCGTGGACATTGCTTGTTTAACACAATGTCCACATAAGCTTAGGGGAGGTCCAAAAATTCAAATTTTCTCGAACGTCTTTTCTGTAAGTCCCCCAGTTTCATACTCTTTTTAGCTATTAAACCGCACTCGGACTTTCGCCCTAGAAGCGGAGCTAATACTACACCACCACGGCACGTAGCGCGATTTCAAAATTGCCCGACGAACCGCGTGAAGTATTTCTTTGCCTTCAATACGTATTCTTGTTCGATCTTTTCCATTCTGAAGTTCCAACGCTATAGGCCGTTTTTTACGATGCTTCCCTGGTAAGGACAAAATGCGAGCGCGAACAGAAATTACACATGCGCAGCCAATGGGCAGAGAGAAGATAGGCCTATCTTTTATCTGCCCATTGACTGCGCACGTGTAATTTCTGTTCGCGCTCGCATTTTGTCCTTACCAGGGAAGCAACGTAAAAAACGGCCTATAGCTCGAGATAATCGGTGAACAGAGGCGGACAAAGCTGCATTCGATTGGTAGGGCTTCAGACACGTGCTAGTGGGTCACAACTTAGTAGTCCTGGTCAGAATTACGCCACGACTGGTACTTGCTCAAATAAACCCGGATAGACATCGATGTTTTAAAGACGCACAACCCAAGTTTTAAACCCCGACCGACTCGGCGAGAAGGAGCACGTTTATTGTTGCGAACACGCGCCAGGCACCACATAACAAAGACGCAGCGAGAGTGCGGAGTTGTACGCAGCATGGAAGAAACCACGGTCCGCACTGTAAGCAGAATCAGAGCCAACGTGCAAGCGTGCCATCGAGCGCCGGATCGTCCCGCCACTGCTGACGGCGTACAATAAGACACTGTTCGCACGCGGGCGAATGCCGACCGATCGGGTCTTCGTAGTTGCGCTCATCGCTTCCGTTCGAGAGGCCAGACGAACACCGGTGCTCTTCGCGCACTTCCGCGTTTCACCTTCTTCGGTGGGGCCGAATCTTTGCGCTTCTTCTACAAGAAAAGTGCAGAGCGCAAGGGAAATCAACCCTCATCGCTCGTTCGCGCACATCAAGTATTTATAGGCAAAGCAGATGCATGTACTGTACATACCGTACTGTACGTACATTTCCTACCGAAAGTTCAACTTTGGTTCGAAGTTTGGCGGCGACAACGCCCAACTCTTTCTCACGTTCGACCCGCTTGGCTAACTCGGCGTACAATTGTTTGCGCTCGCTGTTCGCTTGCTAGAATCGGTAAAACACCAACAAAGTCAGCAGTCGCGACGAACAGTATCGACCCTCGATGCACGGCACAGAACAGCTTTCTTGGATATGTAAATTAAGAAAATCGGGAACAAGAGGAGTAAATTTTTAAAAAGTCGCATGCCCAACAAGATGACAACCAGAAAAAGCATGAATAGAATAAAACGCACATTGACAGAAATCTTGTCACTCGCAGCACGCACGACAGCCGCCTGTTCCAGTTTACGAAGCCGTGGTCGGTTGTGCACACGATCAACGAGTGACGAATGTGTCTGAAGGTACTCTGCAGGATCGAATGCCACCGCTAATGCAAAAAAGAGTGTCCTAATACATAACGAAATTCTGGACAGACATACAGAGCTGTGACGTAGTGACCAGACAGAAAGTATTAAATACCTTCAGCAGCTGAATCGACAAAAACGACATGCGTGTTCCGCGGGCGTCCTCGCAAATCGGTCATGTGCAGGCTCGACTTCAACTTGTCCACTTTCTATTCGAGAGAAAGACTGTACTGTACAGCATACACAAAGAATGTTATGTACAATAGTGTGCTGCGCCAGCAGACCCACTACATATACGTCCTCCAGCCCCGTTTTCTCTGCGGCTGCCTATGACGACCATGCATACGCAAGTTTCGGTCAAAGCGACAAACACGACGTACCCTTCTCTCTGTCTGGTGCTTGAACTCAACATAGCGCAGGTCTTGACTGTCCATCAACTGTTTTTGCGCAGGTGTATCTTCGTCGCCGTCGGGTGCCGACTTCTCCTGATGCGCGCCGCCTTCCTGCAGCAAATAATCTTTCTTGCTTTAATTAAACAAGTCAGATTCAACGTTCGTCCAGAGTCCAGTAGCGCGTACATCGAGCTTCGAGTTGACCATATGGAAGTAGAACTCATCGGGATTTCGCTCGAGAGCCTTTCGGCGCAGAATCTTCAGCTGGTCGCGCTTGTGCTGGAAATCCCTACAATGTCAGCGCAGAGAATACCAAGTGTGCGACACGCTCGCGAACGAAGCACCAACGAAGGCAGCAGCGTGGACGACAAGCGCTCACTGCGTCGACGTACTACCTATTCAGACTGGACGTAATCAGTCATTTGTACTTTGACCCGGCGAGTGAGCGCGTGTGCCTGCCCTCGTTCGGTGGGATGAAAATCAAAGTACAAACGAGTGACCACGTCCGGTCGGAATAGGTAATATCGTATCGATCGCAGCGAGAGCACAGAATGAAGCTTACTTGGCTCGCTGCTTGTAGTCTTTCTTCTTTTCGAGTGCTCCGAGATGGCGCCGTTCAGCAGGCTAAATCAATACAGCGGGCGAAATAAATACCACGTGCATACACACGTGCATTGTATCACTGTTCGCAGTGATATACGCAGGTGTAGTGCATACGCAGCACGCAGGCGCACACGTAACGTACTTGTACATGAAACAAAACAGGTGAAAAACGAATCGACATGAATTTCACCACATAGAACACTGGCTCGACCATTATGCATACTCCACTAAGGACCGACGTGTAGGTAGTACATGTATTTATAGTACGTACCTGATCGCGTTCACGATGGAGGCGCTGGTTCGACTTGGAGAAGTTCTTCAACGATGCCATTTCTGTTCGATAGTCGTGGAGCTAACCAAACTATTAACATACGCACAACAGTCGAATGTATAAATAACATCGGCAATCAGTAAAAACTAGCGATGAACGGACGTACTGGAAAGTACTACGTAATGAATTCACACAAACGCGCGACCGCTCTTTCCGCTGGACGCGCATGGCAAATCCAAGCAAAAACGCACCCATACAATACATACACAACGCACAAGAGAACAATACGAAATGGAATTCCTTGAAATGGATCCTTCTAGATCCCGAGCCTGGGTTTCTGGATCTTGTCACTGTGACACCCGCTAAAAGTGACGCGTGCGCAAAAGTGACAGGTAGATGCCCGAATCGCGTTTGTAACAACCAGTCTGTGGTAACTTTGAAAATGAGCGCAACTGCTTTTACGTTGGCAGGTTGCCTTTACGCATGTTTTCCGTTGCGTTTTGGTTAGTCTGGTTAGTTTCACGCACAGAGTTATTTTAAAAGCATAATTGGTATCGTGATTTGCGCTTGTATGATGTAGGGATAAACGACAAGTTTTTACTTCTGTTTTGGGCATTGAACAGCTTGAAGAATGGATGTTCAACAACTTTCAAATTCGGAACTAAAAGATGCGCTGATTTCTTTTGGTGTGAATCCGGGTCCCATCGTTGCGACAACGCGAAGTGTATACGAGAACAAACTTCGTCGGCTTCTCGTAAGTTTAAAATAGGACAGGGCAACGCCTATTTCAAGGATGGGCGTGGATGTAGTGGAAGGGCGAGGGCAACATTGTTTACTTGCGCGGCATCATGAAGGAGGCAAAGCTGTGCTTAACGTGCGATATTGTAATTGATTTTTTAGTCGGCCGAAGATTCTGGGACATCAGTTCAGCCATCTTTATCTGAGGCGTCAGACGGTCGCGGCGCAATGCCTTCATCATCGCCTTCTCCTGTGTTTCCACCACCACAGTCAACGGCGCTTCCGACGGTAACGCCGTCGTTCAGTCCAATTAAGCAAGCCGTTCTCTCGAAGATGAATCGTTACAACAATGGAGCCGAGTTGCTCGATGATACAGGCTCGGAATCCGACGAGCAACCGCATTCGCAGGAAGAGCAAAGCGTGCGCTATCGGTTTGTTTAGCTCTTAGTTTGCTTGTTAGATTTTCCCCTAAACCGCGTGCATTCTGCGTTTAGCGCTCCACAAAGTCTGCAGAAGAGTCCGATTCCAGGCAACTTTCCGCGATATGGTGGCACGAATGTTGGCACTCCGTTTCCAACAACCACTGCTGCTGGTCGGCGCTTTGATGGCATGACGTTCGAGAGTGCTTCGACGCAAGCGGCCGATCCGCCAATGTACACTCCACGTCAGTCAAGCGTGACATCGCCACGGAGGGCGCAGCCTCGAGACGTTTACGGTGGCAGTGGGAAATCGTCGCGTTCGAGCAGCGGAAGTGGTGGCAGACTCGTTTTCTACGTGAAGATTGCGGTCGTCATTGTTGTCGCCGTTTTTATCGTCATGCTCGCGTTGCAACTCCAGCAGCACTTCATGGGACCGAAGCGTATCAGCAAGGAGTGACGCGTTGTAGATGCGCTTGCGATAGACTTTACGAAAGGCTAAACGACACGAAAGATTCATTGCGGGAGCAGTGGTTGTGTCTATTACCTATAGTGCGTGCATGTACTGGTGTTTGTTTACTCCTGCAAGCGTGGCTGAGGGTGCTAGTGACAATATGTTGAACTATGTACTGTACAGTACGTATTCTTTTTGTTGGTCTAATGCGTTATACATCGATAGTTTTATGTATAGGCTGTGGCGCATAAAGAAATCGAAATGGCGATTTAAAAATCGGTGAAAAAATATCGGCGATTTTTTTCGTCCGAGCGCCGGGTAAACAAATCGCCGATATTTTTAAATTGTAGATTTTTTTCTTTATGCGCCACAGCCATAATAGTCTTTGTAGTACACTCTCAAGTGGTGGAGACTATTCGGCGAGGGCCGAACGAAACAGTATAAGGCGCGAGGGCGCAGTTTGCGAGGGAATGAAATTTCGTTCAAACGAGTGTGGGTTTCTCGCGAATTTGGAGATCGATAGTGCTGTGTCCCTTCGATGTTTTTTGTTTCACACGTATAGACTAGATCTGTGAGATTCTGATTGTTTTTGAACGTGTCGCACTGTGCGAAGCAGGCACGTAATTGGGGCCCGCGCCCAGCTCTATTGGCGGAATTTTGCGATTTCTCCCTGGCGTATTTTTGGGTCTTGGGTGCGCTGGGTCCTTCGGCACCGCTCTTCGCTACGCGCCTTGCACGATTGTCATGCCTTTGTACATGCTGCTTTGCACTTCTTATGCATCGTCTGTTTTTAGCGAATCGTGTATGCGTTCGAATGTTGACTCGTTCGTTACGTCGTAGTGGGGAGGTCGCGATATTTGCGCGTTTTTTGATCCCTTTATTTTTTGCACGAGCGATTGTTTATTCTACTATGTTTTTATTCGTACTGTGAGTGACGTTTGAGTTGTCTACATTTAGGCGTGTACGTTTAGTGTAGTGGCATTCTTTCTGCTCCGTGAGTGGAAGCGGGACAAAAATCGTGCGGGATCTCTTATACGTGCTCTTAGTCTTGTGTACGTGTGTTTGAATGGCAGACTGCGATTTGTTGCACGCGACTGTAAATAGAAGTGACGAGTTGCATTTGTTTTGGGAGTAAATTGCGTCGACGATCGCTTCTTTCGTGTCAAAACGGACAACATAGTAGTTTCTTCTTTCTAGCTTGTTTTACGCAAGTGTATTGCCCAACTCTCAGGAGATGGTAGTGCTTCGTTAGACGCGAAGAGTACCCATGTGTGCAGTCGCAGAAGTCACAGAGGAACTTCACTCAGCCAGAAATGTGTTTCTACGTTATAGAATTAATGTGGACGTTGTAACAGGGAATAGGTTGCGAATGCACCATCCAGCCATTATATTGATAGGAATGTGCGAGATCACATGTGGAGTTGCAGCAATGATGTTGTCTATGTAAATAAAAATGATGTAATGCGTTGCAACCATGCCAGTGGTCTTTTCAAAGCGACTTCCTTCTTCATTGGCAAGGTTTTAGAACAACGAGCGAGGTTTCAGTGTCGGCGGGACAGAGACGTTCTTGCTCGGATTTGGTTTCTTTGAGTGTTTGCCGTTTATATTTTTCATGCAACTGCAGTACAACTGGAAGAATCTATGCGTCTGTCTCGTAGCTGCTTTTTTTCTTTACCTCGTTTACACATTATTTGCGACGGATAGATTCAAACAGCTACCGCCAATCGAAGTTGATTTGAAAGAGCTAATTAACTACTGCATTTTGTCGGCTGCGCGTGGCTCCTTTGCTGTTCGTCAGATTCACGACGAACACTTTCTTGCGATAAAGTCGAAGAAGGGTCTGCTACAAGATGTAACCGAAGTGGTCACAAAAGCAGATTTGGTTTCAAATGCGCTCATTCAAGATACCTTGTCGAGGTTTCCAGGAGTTCAAGTAATTATGCCGCTTTGTCATTTTCTTATCGCTTTGCATTTGTGCGGGCACGTTCAATGCTTGTAGTTGATTTCTGAAGAGAAGCTTGAAATCAGCAAGCAGGATGTTATGAGATATCGCGTCGGTGCCTACGAAACGTGGACGTCGTATCGCGATCAGTACGAGCAGCTACCGTCAAAGATGGTTAAGCTCTCTGATGTCCTGATATGGATTGATCCACTTGATGCGACACAAGAGTACACCGGTATAACTTGGCCTGCCCCGAAGTCTATTACATTAGTGGCTTTGTCTGAGCTGTAAGTGGCTGTGTTTATGTTTAGAAGATCTTCTCCAGTACGTCGCTGTCATGGTTTGCATTGTTGTCAATGCAAAGCCGGTTTTTGGTGTGATTTCGCGGCCATTCTATAACGAAACAAGTAAGGGCGATCGTTTGATCACGGCCAGGCATAGCGTGCAAACTTTTTCAAACTGCGGGAAGTAAAAATTCCAAAAATTTTCAAGTGGGACACGGGGTCAAGCCAGTTTTTTACCGAAAAGGTCAAAAACTTTTGGAAATCTTTGCAAAGAAAGGTAGAAATTTCGAACAGTTTTACCCATAAACATAAAAATGAAATCGATTTAGCATGTTTCTTATTTCCCATTTTGGCGGTGTGTTGATTATTCGGATGTAAGTTGACTTCTTCCATCATTTCCAGTAATCGGTCTAGTCGACCACGGCATAATCCCAAAGAACTATTCGACCACCAGCGACCGTCCATCCCTCAAAGTCGAGCACGTGATCGTCTCCCGTTCGCACGCCGGTGAAGTCTCCAAACTCGTTCACAACGCATTCGGAGTGAACGTGGAGAAAGCCGGCGGTTCAGGCTACAAGATCTTGCGTGTCTTGAACGGCACAGCCGATGTGTATGTACACGCAACTGCGATCAAGAAGTGGGATGTTTGTGCAGGACATGCTTTACTCGAGGCGGCGGGTGGTCGTCTCACCGACCTTGCGGGAAACGATATTACTTATTTTCCAAAAGATGAACGACTTCTTCGACGGGGTCTTCTCGCTACACTTGGAAACCATTTTGCACTATTGAATCGCCTCACACCACATGTTCCGCCCGGCATGTTCCCTCATCGCTCGTAGGGCTTCGTCATTCGTCGCCTGCGATCTCAACATGGCTGGCTTGCTGAACTGCAGTCTTGTGCAGCTTTTTTGTTGACTCTAATCGAAGCTTTAGTTTATCAGCGTGTTTGTCATCGAATTGTTTTACTGAATTTTAGGAAGAAGTTCTTTTTACCCATTGCTCTAGCTGTACGTGCAGTGTACGTACTGTACATGTGTACTAAGGTCCAGAGGTCTGCATCAATTGCCATAAAGTTGCCAGCGTTTCAAACCAGTTTTTGCCAGCAAGAGATTCCAGTGGGCATTTCAGAATTGTTTGTGTGATTTATTGAAATTTTGATGCACTCGAACTGAAATTGCAATTCCTATACGTAAGTGACGTGCGAATTTTTGTGGTATGGGTGCTTTGCCGTGTACAATAGAGTCGCGGTGCTCCGCTTGCATCCTTCGTCTGCTATGCTATCTTAATTGTATTGTATGTGCATACTTTTGTGTTAGCGGTGCAACTACGTGTTCAGTTTTGCTGTTTAACTATTGCCGTTGTCGGCGTTCGGCGTTGGACGTCGAAGTTTTTTTCTGCGTCGCTTTGAGATTAGAAATCACTCGCCGTTTTTCCCGAAACACTTGTTCCTCTGAGCTTTCTATGTCTTGCTTTGTTTGGTCCACTTTAGACACTTTGTTTGGTGTATTTGGCAGTTGAATTGAGCTTGCAAACGTGGAGAATGCCGCTTTCTTGTCGCTTCTACGAGGAGCGATACCCGGAGATTGAGGACACCCTGATGGTCAATGTACAGAAGCTGGCGGAGATGGGAGCGTATGTCAGCTTGCTTGAGTACAACAATATTGGTGAGTGGTGTGTTCTTACACGGGTGTTTTATGGAAGGATATTGTACGAACATGAAGCACGAATACTAGCGTTCATAGCGCATAGAGGCGCATGTTTTTAGTCGGACTGGCGAAAAAGTCGCGTATTTTACCCTTTGCCAGCACTGACCAAAGGGAAACTTTTTCAAAAAGGAGAAAATGCTATTTTCAGTGCTGAAAATCGGATAAAACTTATTCAAGCTACTTTTCGAATTATATAAATATTTTTTTGAAAATTTGGTGCGCCAACAGCAAGAACAAACAACCGTACTGTACGTTGTGCCCATTTGTGAACCGTTCAGTGTCCTGTAGCATTGTCTGCAGACGGATCTATGTTCTTTTCTTGTATAAAGAGGGAATGATCTTGCTCAGCGAGTTATCACGTCGCCGTATCCGTTCAGTGAACAAGCTCATCCGTGTCGGTCGCAACGAATGCGTTGCCGTCATCCGTGTCGACAAGGAGAAAGGTATATTCCATCTGTTCATTTCTAAACTATTCTCATCCGAGGATTTGTTCACTTCAGGTTATATCGATTTGTCGAAGCGTCGTGTCTACTTGAAGGACTTTATCCAATGCGAGGAGAGGTTTGCTAAGGCAAAGTCTGTTAATAGCATTCTTCGACATGTCGCTGAGCAGTTGGGGTATACACATGATTATCAACTGGAGGAACTTTATGAGAAGACGGCGTGGTATTTTGATCGGAAGTATAAAAGGAAGGCGGCTGCGTTTGATGTCTTCAAGAAAGCTATCACGTATGGACTATGTACAGTACGGGTGTTCAGATCTTTTGCTTCTGGCTGCACACTACACTTTTTGCATGACTTCACGCTTGTTGACTTTTGGGGAGGTAGGCGTGAGGCGAATGTGGGAAAGGCGCAAGGGAATAACTAAGTATGGATGAGTAGGACATAGAATTTTGCCAGCGCTGTTTTTCTGACGAATAACGCCAGGCTAGACTCGTTACGAACAAGCAAACTTTTCAAGTTCAGTTCAGAGAAGGAAAAATTTGCTGCAGAATTAGTGAGAAAACAGTTAACGTACTTAATGTATGTCATAAAGTGGACAATACGGGGCACATTTTAAATGGTACGTCAGGCTAGTTTACATGTGCGGCTGAGCGCTAGTTCTGCTCGCGAATTGTTGGTCGTTTCTTTTTAGCGATCCGACAGTACTTGACGAGTGCCTCCTCGACGAGCACACTAAGGAGGTTCTCATGGAGGACATTAGGAAACGGCTTACTCCACAAGCTGTCAAGATTCGCGCCGGTACGTGACACTTTTATGCTACGTCGGTTCCCCTGGTGTCTATCGAGCGATCGATCTATTTACACTGGCAAAGCATTAAGGTGGTATGCTTCTGTTGTGTAGATATCGAGGTTCAGTGTTTTGCATACGAAGGCATCGATGCTGTCAAGAGTGCACTACTTGAAGGGTTAAAATGCTCGAAAGAAGAGCTGCCCATTAAGGTTTGTCTGTGTGTTTTATTCTGGTGATTTCTCAATGCATTTTGTATTGTACGTACTGTACATGTGGGCTGGGCTTTGCTTTGTGTACATTGAGTTGTTATGTACTAGTGCACTGTACTGTTGCATGTTCTTCGAACGTACTGCAAACACATGTGCACGACAATTCACGGGCGTCCATAGGGCTTTGCTTAGGCGGGGGCTAAGTTTTGGCGAACTATAACTCAGAGGGAACGAGCGCGAAACGGACAGTAGGTTTGAGTCAGATCTGATTTGGGCAAGAGAATCAACAGAGGTTGTTCAAGAAAACTAGGCAAAACTCAAAGAAATTTCGGTGGAATTAAACCCGTTATGGGCCGGGGTATGGGCGTCCCTGGTCATAGACTCGCACGTAGTTTATTAGCGTTAACTTCAAATTTTAAAACTGCGTTCGTCTGTTGCCCGAATGTGTTTTCTGTGTATAACTGCGTGCGTTCTCTTCTATAGATCAACTTGATTGCCCCCCCGCAGTACGTCGTCACGACGAATACATTGGAGCGTGATGAGGGCATAGCGGCAGTGAACTGCGCTCTCGAAGCGATCAAGTCCTCGATTGAAAATGCAGGCGGAAGTTTCAAGATTACCATGGCTGTAAGCGAACATTCTACCTAGCTCCTGTCGCATGTAAACTCAGTGCCATTGGTGTGCGTACAGTGTGTTGTGCTATCTTTATGTATGTATTATACAGCATA
Organism: Prismatolaimus dolichurus; assembly: GCA_034691745.1. Taxonomy (NCBI): domain Eukaryota; kingdom Metazoa; phylum Nematoda; class Enoplea; order Triplonchida; family Prismatolaimidae; genus Prismatolaimus; species Prismatolaimus dolichurus. Next base: position 10,811 of record JAQGBB010001386.1, read on the forward strand.
TATTTATATTTTTTCCTTTGTAGACAAAAGTCGTCACGGAATTGGACGAGAAGGAGATCAAACGCAAGCTCGAACTGCTCGAGCTTGAAGGCGCCGAGGTTTCCGGCGACGCAGAGGAGGACAACGAGGAGGGCATGGTCGCACCGGATGACCTCGATAAACAGTTCGAATTGGAGGCTGGCCCTGCGGCTGCGAGTGCCACTGCTGAGAAAGCTGAGAAGGGAGAGGGCGAGAAGAGTGAGGACGATGAGGAGGAGGAGGACGAGGACGTGAAGAAGACAGAGAGCTAGTTGCAGGAACGAAAGATGTCTAGTTTGCCTCATTTCTTGTTCTCTATGTTTTGCGTTCTGATCAGCCAGCTGCAGGTGAACGATCTTTGTTCTGGCCCGATGTCCATGTTCTTTGGTAAAGGGATTCTGCACTTCGACTAGTTTTGTGGTGTTCAATTGCGAATATATTTGAGCAAGTTGGTGCGACAGACTAGTGAAGCAGCTAAGCTGAACGATTCGACAAGTCCAAGGCCAGCTAGGTTGCTAAATGAAGCGCAACAGAGCGGTTGCAAACTCTGTGCACGCGAGCTGTGAGCCGTGCGTTTGATTTTTAAACACTCACGTACTGTACGTACGTGACAACACTTTCGGCCTGTTCTGAGCGAGTTCGTTTTCGGTGGCCATTGTGAACAATATTTCATGTACATATTTGCCTGGGCCTTCCATAAAAGACGTCAGCAGAAAATTTGAAGTAGACCCCCTCTCCCTAAGCTTACTGGACATTTACGTGTTAAACAGGAGATGTCTGTGAAAAATTGGATTTTCAGACGCCCCTCCCCTACGCGGGGACATATTTAATGGAAGGTCCCTGCTGCGAAGAATTTGGAAAGTCATTTGCCTATGGAGTGAAACACTTGAAGTTTGACACAATTGCAACACTTGAGAACGCTTTTATTGCGTGGACCCGAAAGACCGAATACCTTTCGCTTACACAATTCACAATGCTTCATTTCATAGTATGTTTCGTACATAACGAACTGCATAGAGAGATCATGAAAGACGTTGACGAAATTCATCAAAAAGTCGCTTCTCAGCTGCAGCAATCAATGTCTGCGGAAGATCGTCGACTTCACAGCTCACGTACACTTGCTTGCCGGTTTTCGACGCAAGCTTCAATGCGAGCGCGCGAGATAATGTGTTCTTTTCGCCACTCAGAAGCTCGACGGAGACTCCAGCTGCAGAAACAGCCAACTCGCGCATCGTTGGCTTTGTTGATATCCACACGAGATAACTGTCGTTCAGCTCGATGACTTGGTAAAATACTTTCGCGGAACTGGCGCTTTCTTCGTCGGAAATCGAGGCGCTGAAGGCGTGAAAACCAGTTTGCGACATGCCAAAGCAACAGATCCGCCTAGAATAACGAACAACGATGGTAATTTATTACCCGTGGAACACTAAAGCCAAAACGCGTTCGGCTGAAATAAACATGTCTGTGAAACTTGAGTGTTCTCAACTCGGTGCGATACTCTGCACAGCGTTGAGTGCTCTGGCGGACCAGCGTAGGTTGTTCAAACAAATCGACATAGATAGGTGAGATATCAACCTGAACAGTAAGCATCAGCATCGTTTCTGTTGCTCGCTTAGGGATGCAAGAAGACACAAGCTTTGAACGGTAGTTCGCAGAACCAGACAGGCAGTAGTACAGCACACTACCTGCTGGAAAGGGTGGTCTCAGATAATTGGGATACCTCCTGTCTGGGATGCTCGTGTATTAACTCCGCTGTCTTATCAAAAACTGGGAAGTACGGACAGATGCGTACACGTACTGACAGTCGACGCAGCCGATTATTTACAATTTCTCAAGCACCCCTTCTTGTACACTATCAGTCCGTCATAGCACGCCACCATTCTTGACCGTTCACCATTCGCTTTCACCACATTGTTGCGCACATTCGAGACGACTATAGAGCTTGACTTGTGTCTAAATTTACCTTTCATGCACTGGGATAGGCTCAAGTCGGGAACAAAATGTGCTGCATCTTTAGCCCGTCATTGTACGTGTCCGGTGTTTTGGTTAATAGAAAAAGAGTGTTTTCCCTTGCACGGAATAAACGGGCGTATTAATAGTGTACAAGAATGGTGGCGGACTGATAGTGCACAAGAAGGGAGTGGCTGGGAAATACTCTAATTCTTCTCATTGGCGCGCAGACTAATAAACGCGCATCTCTAATAAACACGCAGAGAACCAGGGGAAAACTTTTTAATAAACGTGCACCCCCTGAAGGCTCCGAAATAATAAACGCGCAGCGCGATACTTAGAAGAAACAAAGTAGTAAATAATCGTCCAGACGCGTACTGCGTCGTACAGCAGATCAGTACGTGGCATATGTACGTACTCTGTGTCAGTGAATACGCACTAACAGGTTACACTGTGACCCGTGAAAAACATGAATACCGCATGACTACAGCATGAAAAGCCACTGGTCGGTGCACGAAATCATGTGTGAAGCATGCAAAATCTGCGATCATGCTTTGCATGAATACAATATGAATTCGGCATGCCGACCACATGAACACACCAGACGAGTAAAACCGTGGTTACGCGAATCTTCATGCATAAAAATGCAGGGGTCATGCGCAATCTACTTATAATTTAATTCAAGACCTAGCGTAGCGGTACTACGTGCTATAAGAACAACAATGTAAGCAAGCAAATCAACTGCAGATTTTGCAGGAGCCATCTTGAATTCCTACTTGCTTGCATTGGCATTACATGGTTCATTGCACACGCCGGCAGGAAACGGAAAATTATAAGTGCATAGTGGCTAACATCAAGAAAATGAGAT
>JAQGBB010001387.1:0-13644 GCA_034691745.1 Prismatolaimus dolichurus
AGGCATCCTGCCGTTTCACAAAAAAACACCAGAGCATAAGTTTATGAACCAAGAGAGAAAAGGAGACCACCATTTGTAGCCGTACTACGTTTTTCCTCTTTCTATTTGTAAAAAAGAAATAAACACATTTTCGACAAAAAAAGTTCAACGTCCCTGGCTTCATGGAGGAAAAAGAAAAAGATGCAAAAGACCTGTTGCGGGAGGCAGGGTTCGAACATCCGAACTTCGTTCATGAGATAAACGCCCTTACCAACTAAGCTATGGGGCCACTGAATGCTTTTTGTTCTAAAAGCATACTAACCGTCCGCTAACTTTCTTCCGCGGGGAGATCGGGGGATTAGGAGGATTGGGGGACTCGGGGGGATTCGGGGAGACTGGGGGGATTTTTTTCAGAATGACCGGTAAGCCTCCTTTTGCTTACGCACTACGTGCTCCAGGCAGGATGCAAAAACATGGGGTTTTTCATCAAACCGCGCAAGAAAAGCTGACACACGACATTGCCTGATTAGAATTTGGACTTTTCAGCACTTTCAAAAAGTAAATTTTCCGATGAACTAATTTATGGTTGTGACCTTTGCGACGATACTATTCTGTTCACGCGCCAATATTTTACTGTCGATTCAACTTTGTGCTTACGGCTTTCATAATCGTTACTGCATGTACCAACGTTTGTAGGGCCACTGACGCACGTCAGTGACCCTATTGCCGTGGCCTGTGTCTGTCTGTGCGTTAGCACCATAACTTTCGAAGTAAAAGGGCTAGCGGGCTGAAACTTTGTGTACGAGTACCTTGGGGGAAACCCAGGTTCAAGTTCGTATATGAGCCATATTGGTCAACTATTGCGGCATCGGGACCCAAAAGATGACCCAAAACCTCTGAGTCATGTGTTTAGAGGTCATCCATTATTTACGTAAACGGCTACGGGGGGAAGGGGGAGGGCCAAACATGACATCATGTGTGAAAGATAGCCTATTTTTAACACATAAATTTGTTTACATGGGGGAGGGGGTAAAAAATTCAAATTTTTCGCTCACGTTAATCATGAGCGACCCCTTACTTCTTCGTCACTTGGTAGCGCGAGTGCAGAATTGCACCAGGGCGCATTCTAAGCAATCTTATTTGCTGTAATGGCAAAGCGCAATAAGTGCGCTGCAGGGGCGCCACCTGGCGGACCATCCCAAAAAACGTACAGTCCGATTTTTTTCAAGGTGAGCAATTTCGTGCATAATTTCAGCACATCTGTGAATGGATTTTATTCAAAATTACTATCAAGGTTCGGCGGTTGATGCTTCGCTTAGTATATGTTTTTGTTCAACACTGTTCACCATCGTATTCATCGCACGATAATATCGCTAAAATTTCTATATCAAATCGCTTTGAAGCGTCTGGATCGGTACGAGAAATGTGTTCGGCTATATGGTCACCGCTTAATACACACAAAACTACATCATGTTGATATTTTGATCATACGACCACTATACAAGTAGATACTCGTTGTTGTAGTCGCGCAACGGTCGTGCGAAACATGCCTACGTTGAAATAAGTTCCATCACTGCCAGGATAGTTAGAGAAATGGCAAATAGGAGAAAACATGAAACACCACGGTGATGGAGCGATGCGGAGTTTTCGTAACAGTACTCATCGTCATCTCTGATGCAGTGATAGCCTTTTGGGCAGCAGACGTCCTTATGGTACGCGCAGCATGTCGGATTCTCGTTGTCGCAGCACGCATTCGAGCAACAGATGTCGCTCATGCTCCGGCAACAGAAGTCAGCGCAGCACTTCGGATAGCCGAGCGGGCAGCAGTCGTCGTTTGGACAGCAGTTCGGATAGTCTAGCTCTGGGCACGCAGGACAGCCATTGGTTTTCTAAAACGCGTTTTTTAAATTCACTTATCGCGAGGCTTCACTTGTTTTAGCCGAAACAAACAATAAGAAACTGAGCCGTACCAACGTAGAGCAAGCAGGGCAAAATCCACAGAAATTTTGCACCTCAGTTACGTATAAAATTTTTACAAAAAAAGCTCAGCTGCTGACGTCATGGTGTTTCCTGCTGTGCGGGTCGCTGACGCAACGTTCGTGAATAAACACTAGCTTAGTGTCGTACGCCATGGAAGATGGCCAAGGTTCCCCATGTCTGTGAATGTGAACTAAAGCTGAATACTGCAAATTTTCTAATAATTCCCTGGAGATTATTATTTCTGATCGCACTGCGGGTGAGGATTATTACAGGTGGGGATTATTAAGGATACACATTTATTAGAGTGTCGGATTAAGGACTTGCTTTCTCAAAAAAGTGGGGGATTAATCGAGGTGGGGTATTATTAGTGGAAGGAGGATTATCAGAAAATTTACAGTGTTATTGGAGCTTTGTCTTGTCTTGTATTTGTCTTGTTGTGAGGAAGGTACTATCTCTTGGAAAGCAAACTTGGATTCATGAGCGGCTTTTACCTTTCCAGCTCCATTGCGAGCGGAAGCATTTATTGCAGCCGAAAAGTCAATGCTCGAAAATCTTGCTTTCACTGATGCCGTCGCTGGGCTGCTTCTTGATGCTGCTTTTTTCTTTCCTAGCACCTTCTGTTCCGCATAGCCGCTTACCTGCGAAACAGCTAGTAAGATAAAGGCTACAAAATATTTCAACTTCATCAACCTTACAGTGATCGAAAACAGGACTATCGCACAGAGAACAATTGAGTTGCAGAGCATTTTGGTTTCTTCTGTTACAGTCGAATGTAGAGGCTTTACGTAATTTCACTTTCGTTCATTCCGCGGATAAACTTGTTTACCCTTTGAAGTGCTGAGGTTTCGCAAGAAGCTAGTGTTATCAGTTTCATGCTAGTGTTATCAGCAGGATGCAGCAGCTCTTACTGTGAACATCTGCCATGCCTTGCGACGCCTAAGCGGTCGGTCACCTACGGTTGAAAAAAAACGACGACTTTCCGCTTGCGCTGATAACGATGTACTGCAAATATTTGCTTAAACAGGAAGACGATCCTGTCGCTGTCCACATATTTTATGGTCTAATGCATGCACCCGCAAATCAGTCGAAGGTAAAGAAAATACAACGGAGATGGCGATAACACGCTGATCGGGCTTCATCAGCACAACGCTCCTAGGCTCGGAAGGCACACTGCTGTATTGCTAGCAAACTACTAAAGGTCTAAATTTAAAACAAAAAATTCGTTCAACGTAGTTGAATCGATTAGTCAACCTGTTTTCATTGCAATTCACCCCTGAAATTATATAGTTGATCACAATTTTCGTCAGCTGGTACCGAAAGCGCAGTTTTCAAGCAAAGATTTTGTCTTATTTGCTTGACTTATATTTATATAATGGTTTGTGAATATTTTGCTTTCACATGTGATGTTAAGAACTAGGGTAGAGTGGGGTGAATGTGCCCAGGGGCGAATGTGCCCACTATGCCTTTGGCGGACCCGCCTGCGCGTGTGCGTGAGCCGATCGGGGACCACAATAGCTTGTTAGAAAGGCCTATCCATCCTCTACCAGCATTCCGCGCGGCGGGCACAAAGGCGCCCCCTGGCGAGCATGAGCGCGATTTGCGTGTTCGCGATTTAAAAACCCCATTTTTCACCTCGTAAAAACAAGGTTTTTTCCTACACTCACCCCTAAGATGAAGCACATAAAAAAGTCTTCGCTAAGCGTCAGCTTTCAGGAAATATCTTGCTTTTAGCGCTCCGTTGCGTCCTTCGGGAGATCTATTTTTAGAGTCCGCTAGGCGAATGTGCCCACTTCTGAAAACGTGCGTTCAAGCTATCGATTCGAAATCTTTTTGTGTCGAGAGTATGAGTAGTCGTTTTCAACAACGATGCTCTTCTTCACGAACATTGTAGAAATACCTGGCAGACATTGGCGAACGCTCAGCTAACTGTTCGCCAATTGTTCGCTGAGAAACAGACTTTTGCAAATAAAGTGCTGCCCGTTTAGGCAAAATTTGTCTTCAAAGCCCAAGCCTGGCCCGAAACCCGAGCCTAAGCATGAGACTAAGCCTAAAGCTGAATCTAGGCCAAAGTTAAGCCTGAACTTAAACCTAAAATTAAGCCTAAACCTGAGATTAAGCCTAAACCTAAGCCTGAGGACAATCTAGTTCAATTCTGCATTGTAAATCACACTAGAGGACCGAGTTTTAGTGCCAGACGTTGTCCAGAGTTTGCGGAAAACGAAGAAAAATTAGCAGTTGAGATTCGAAATCTCGCCGCTAGATTGCGTTTTACTTTTCATATATAAATAAGTGCGGACGGTAGCTGCGCTGACTATTTGGGTAAATTCTGCGTTCAAAATTTTGCTAGACAACCGCGTTTGCGGTTCTCATATCGTCGAGGGTTTGCGAAAAAAATGGGGTGAAATAATGGGTCGAGATGTTATATTTTTCCACGAGGTGGCGCTACACGGCGACTGTGGGGAGATGGGCACGGGGATTCATTGAGGCGACCACTGACGTGCATCTATGGCCAAAGGTTACACCGGGAAGCGTCTGCGAGCTTCGTTAAACGCCGCGAAACTTGCTCAAAAAAGGCGACAAAAAGTCACTCATCTTTCGCTCGGTGGCGCTCGGTGGTCCCGTGACCGATCGGCAAACCAAGCATAGCACTGCAATTGCCTTCAATTCAGAATGCTTCTACCTAAGGGTCACTTGGCTGGCGCTTCTCTAGCTCGAGCAGCCCGGCCGCGAATTGAGCGGGCACATTCGCCCCGCGGTTTTTCAAACGGAGGGTGCCGACTTCGACTCTTTTTCGTGCCCGCCCGGCCCACAGTGTGTAACAGCCGGGCCGACCGCCTGACGCATCTTCTCTGCAGCGTCGTGAGACACAATGTTGCTACAGTAGAAAAGTTCAATGTGTGTAGAAAGTTTCGAGCTACGATCCATGTTTTGCCAGAGTGAGCACATTCATTCCCACTTTGCCCTAGGGTACAGCGTACCTTAGCCGTGTACAGCTGTATGGTAGGGCGTACGTTAGCCGGGTAGAGCTGCACGGCGCACGTTAGATGGGTACTGCAGTGCGCTACGTCACACGTGAACCGAGTACCCCTGCATGGTCTATACGACGTACATTTTTGCCCAAGAGGGGTGGGAGATTGTCTACTTTCTATCTACACACGCACAAATACACACACAGGACCCACCGCAATAGGCGCACTGACGTGAGTTAGTGAGCCTAAAAAGCAAAATTGCTAACTGCTTGTTTCGAAAATCCCTCTTAAATTTTTCACACCTTTTACTTTGACCGAATACTTTCAGCCAACGCACGTTCAGGAGATGATAGTATGGTGTGATCTCAAAAATACCCCTAGGTACATCCAGAGTATTCTTAGGGTAGCCTAGTTACCCCCGGAGTACTCCTAGTGCCCCCCAGGGGTACCCTTAAAGTATCATAAGAACCCCCTGGTTCCTTCCCCATTTATCAGCCTAAATCTTTTGGCATAGGCAAAATGCTTCGCGGGTTCACTTGTCAAAGTTTTTAATCAACCTTAAAACATTTCGTTATTTTCCATGAAAATTGATACAATAGACATATCTGTAGTTGCACGTAAAGCGCTCAAACGCCATCTTCTTTTCACACTTGGTCTTATTTTCTGCTTTTTGCATCTTCACCAGCACGCAGTGCGAAAGTAAAGATAGCTACCGGGTCGCATGTGAGTGAGTCAGTCTGTCCGGACGATAATTTTAATTTTTCTCAAGCGATTTTTAAAATTTAAACTAAAATGAATCTACGTAATCCGAGAATGGTTTTTTTGCTACTCTCGGCTCTGTCTGATGCTTGTAACGGCCTCGGTAGTAGTGGCCGTTCGGACTTTGACATTTTTTCGATCGGCATTCCTCATCGGCCGCTAACGATATTTTGAGCTCTAAGCAACGCTGCGACCTGTTTTATGTATCATTCGAAAGCTGAAAACAAGGGGAACAACTTTTGTGCACATCGGACTCAAGCCAACGAGGATGACCAGTCGAAAACAACTTTTGAACATCGCGATATCGTGCTCAAAATTGAAAACGCGTACACGCAAAGCTAAACGTAAAGCGGTGGCTACAAATTTTCCATTCTCATTTGCTATGAACAGACAACCGTCTACGATACCATAGCCAGAAGATGCATTTTTCGGCTTTGCCGATTCACCTGTTAACAGACAGGATGCACTTCGGCTCCGCCGATCCCCTTGTTGAGGGTGAATCTTTGTCTGATAACTTTTAGCTTTCATTGTCGTATGCACTGAGTGTTTACAGAGAATTAGCTCGTTCTATCTTCAACCCATGCCTGTCTGCTTTTTTCTCGACAAGACAAACTGCGTAGACTTTCGAGCTTTTGTTGGTTCCGAGCCCGCTATCAAAAACGCGTGTTCGCTCATATGTGAGAGCATTGTTTGCTTGACTCGTGTTCAGAAGCGCAAATCTGGTCGTGCGCTCCCAGGAGAAAGGGCAAAAATCAATCACTCCTTCACGCCCGCCCACTGCACACTCACTCTCGCCTGCGTCTCGAAAAAATCTATAGTGTTTTAGTATTTCCGAGTGTTCCAGAACTAGACAGGCATCCTGGCATTACAAAAAAGTTCTAGAAGATCATGATAGGTAACTTGCCATAGGTGACAACTTGCTAATGGTAGGTGACATCAGCGTAAGCGAGTGACATTAGCTTACGCAAGCGACCTTCGCCTATGCAACCAACATAACCTAAGCTAAGTAGTGTCGCTCTCGCGCAAGTTTTTTGTTAACAATCAGGCAAGACGCTTTTCTGCGGTACGCCAGCTCACTTATCTTTCTACCTACCCTTTGTGGCGTCAGCTGTGCGAACGATCGCGTCGCCGCATAGACGTCGCCACTGGAAAAGATTCACATTTAGAAGACACTGAAGCTTGATTCCCCAAGCATAGTAAATACTGACTTGCAAGCATTGGGACAACTGAGCGCCACTTGGCCGGCTACCGTTGCCATGCTCGTCGCCGTGACGTTTGTCACGCATGCAAGTAGAACATTTTCGAGACAGCAACGAAAATCTGAGCGTCAGTTCTCGCTAACTTTGTGTGACGTCACAGTAGGCGGCGCCGTTCTGAGAATCGAGATAGTTTAACGACGCGCAACCACAGCGCTGCGTTATCGTCTTCTGAAGAAGGCTCCGAATGCACGCCTAGCGCAAATGTGCTCATTCCAAAAGTAAAAATCGCAAAATTTTCCTCGATCAGCACACACCTCGGGGGTGTAGTCCGGGTCAGCGTAATAGCAGGGCGCCACTGGCGGAAGCTCACACAATGCTACGTATGCATGAAACGCTGGCGTAGACAATTTGCGCTCCGACGAATAAATCGGCGTATGAGGCAGCGAAATTTGAAGCGCTGGGTGCGCATACCAATCGTAAGCCGACTGCTAGCGCCACGCCGGGCATGAGTTTGCATCCCTCGCTTGCGGAAAACACGTTTGCATTTCGGTCTTGTATGATGACACGCATGCCGGCGGCGGGCGGCGTCGGCAGATACTCTTTCGGCTAAATGTTGAACGAAAAAGAAACGCCTGAATAAAGGTAGAGTGGTTAAAGAACGTCGCGTTCCTTTTCGCGATAATTTTGTTTTACCGCTATCTTTAACGGTTTCCGTCACATAGCAAAGGTTTCTCGCAAGTGGCCCGTTGGACGTGAACGAGTTGCCGGTGATTTTGAATTTTGGCTCTAAGTTTATCCTGGTAGCCTACTTGATGTAAACCCCGTTAGTTAAAATGGGATGTTCCAATTGACAATATTCATCATTCTATACCATTTTGTAAATCGGGTATGTTTCCCATACTATTCCCATACTCATTTATGAGCCACCCCCATACAAGACTAGTGTATGGGGAAGTGTAGTCTGAGAAAGTATGGGTGTGTATGGGAATTCGGTTTCGATCTGCCTGAGCCCCATACACGGGTATGGGTAATTCTGCGAGGGTGCTAGTGTCCAGCTTCAGTGCGGGAAAAAAATATTGGCATGCGGCTGGCCTGAAGACGCATAATAATCGTGTTCACATGAAACGAAAGCGATATTGTTGTGCGCGTTGCTATCGCCGGTTCGCCGTCAAGGAGCTGTGCAGCTCACTGCACAGTGGAAGCATCTCGCGACGATGCACTCGGCGTAGACGAGTTATTTGGACTTCGTACTTACGCCTCATTCCGTACATTTGAGCTAAAAGCCAACAAGCAACGGCGCTGCGTATAAGTTGTTCGGAAAGCGTTTTGCTGTAGTGCATGCGATTTGATTGGCGCTGTTCAGCAAGTGTTTCCGGTGGTATGTTAAATGTTAAACTGTGTGATTTTGTATGCAAAATTTGGACATATGCCAAAGCACCGATCATCGATATATACGCTCCGGTAGCTTAGGCAACAGCACACGACGTACGACGTGTTGCGTCAGCCCAGAGCGCCGACTGCTTGTTGCGGTGCGCTTGCGACTTGGCCTAGCTTTAGACAAACGCTTTCTGGCGCACGGCTCTGCCTCGCGGTTACTTCGTCAAAGAAAACAGACCGTTTGGTTCGTTCGGAGTCATGTACTTCCGCGAAACTGCGGGCGCTGTCCGCTGCGTCTTTTGGCGAAATCAAGGGATAGGCTGGATGAGAACCCGGTGATAAGAAACTTTCAATGAAGTCAACTGCCAAGTAAATCGGGGGAGCCAAAGAGCATCCTGCCTAGAAGCAAAAACATGTTGCATATTAACTCTTGACTGTTTGAGCGCTCAAATAGTGTGCAAACGCTTTAGTGCTAGTTATCATTTTTATTCATAAATTTTTAAATTGCTATTTCATGTCTTTACAATTATTAGGATACTACTATGAGTAATCAAAAGCATATTGAATTTTCATGCCAGGTTTGTTTGCTCTTTTAAAAATAATTTTATATTCCCGTTCACAATATATATGGATACTACTAAGATCCGCAGATACTATTCCAGGAGTCGGAGAAAAAGCTCAGTGTATGAAAATAGCATGTAGCATAAAACCCACAGGTTTTTAAGCCGTTCAAGAAAAAACTGCAAACGCTGAAAACACGATTAAAAACGTTTTTAATAAACATATTTCATGTGAAAATTCTTTCTGTAGCATAAACTATTTTAATTTTAGAACGCTAAATAATACAGACCTTGCAATGTTTTGTGATCTTGCATTGGCTGCTTAACTTTCCGCACTTGTCCCCGGGGGAGACAAGGGAAAAGAGGCAAGAGGGGGAGCACATCCATGTTTGATCATATAGCTATCCAGTTGTTCCGTGCTGCGCGCTCCAGACAGGATGCAAAAATAACGGCGCGACGAAGAGCATTCGGTGACGACTAGGGAAATTACGTAAGGGCTCATCCATATATGACGTCACCTAAAAATTCAAATTCTTCCCCTCTCTGCTTCCGTTACCTGTATCTTTTAACACGTAGCGTCATCTAAAATTCAAAAATTTTCGATCCCCCCCTCGCCAGGTGACATCATACATGGATAAGCCCTAAGTTTTTTGTCTGAGCGTTCTGCTCTGCCAAAAAACGCTTGAACACGTTTGAACTGCACGACACACGCTGAAACACTTCTGAACACCTTGGAACACAGCGTACTAAAACAGTGTGGATTTCCGCTAATTTGCGATTTTTTGTTTTAGCGGGATGCCCATCAAAACATATTCCGGAACCGTATGGCACACGCTGAAACACTTTGAAACCAGAGATGGTCGCGGGTCGGGCCGGGCCGAACCTCGGAAAAATAATCTCGGGCCGGGCTGGGCCGACCGATCCTCAACCAAGGACTCGTTAAAAAACAGTTTTTGTTGCCGACCTGTTTTGCTGTTTTTTAAAGAAAACTGCAAGTAGACGCGCAGGGTTTTCTCAAAAAAGCGCGCAAAGGCAAGCCCGTCCGATTGCTGGATGCGATTCTGCGAATTGTGTTCGGGTCGGGCCGAACTGAGAGGTAGAAAAACATGTCCGGGCCGGGCCAGGCTCCGAATATGCCGGCCCGCGACCATCTCTGCTTAAAGCATTCAGTTGTTCTACCGTCTGGACAAAGGACAAAGTATGCTGTGATACTCCAGACGTCCGCTAAGTTTTGTCGCGGAAGTGATGGAGAAAAAGGAAGGTAATACGGGGGAATACTTAGTGCTTAATTCACTGATCCGTTTTAAAACTATGCGCGGTAAGCTTCCCATCGACATTAAATACCAAGTCAAAATGTGCGAGATACTAAAATAAAACATGAACTTTCGCCATCATAGTCAGTTGCGACAATATTTTAATCCAAACTAGAGCATCGTCTGCATTCGCCGTTCACGCTTTCCTCATTCCCACATTGTTCACAGCCAACTTCCGCCACCGACACGACCGTCGCCTCTTGCAGCGTCGGAAGGGGCTTCATCTTCTCCGGACGCTTCAGCTGCTGTGCAAGCGGCTTTGCCGGAAGCGACTGTCTCCTTGCGCTAATCAGTTTTGCGCCTTCCGCTTGGGCTTCCTCTGCTGCCGCCAGATTCAGCCTTTCCAGGAGGTGTTTCTCCAACTGCCGCTGGCGCTCAATGGAATCCAGCAGCTCTTTCGTAATGTCGTCACGTGACATTATCACCTTGCTCTGCGCGAGCGCCTTTGCGAGGTCGGCGGGCGCTATCGCGTTCGAGTTGCGCCAGGTGATACCAGAGAACGATGGTCGAGGATAGAGATTTCGTGGCGGTGCTGCCATTGTCGAGGTTTTTCGACTCGGCTGCGCACTTGTCTGGACACCCTCGTCGGCGAACGGTGGTGGAGGTGCTTCGACTAGGTCGCCAGCGGCAACTTTATCCTTGCGAGAACGGACTAGTTTCATGAACATCTCGTAGACGGCTTTCGCGGCGCAGACAATGAGGTGGACGAGAGCGATTGAGCTGATGCCAGCCCAGCTGCCGCCGAGGTTGCCGCCGAGGATAACGAGCATTGCGTGATAATCTGGAAAAGCTTTTCGCTATATTAACGAAATTTAACATCATTTATTTTTCCTCAAAAATGAGGGAATTTTCAATTAGTTTAGATGTATGCTTGACTCCAGATCAAATCACGAAATTTTGGACAGTTTTGTTTTCAGTGCAAAGTCTGCTAGCTTAGTGGCGGTCTCCCCAAGCGGGATGATGACTAGCTGCACAAACAGCATGATCTAGGCTTAGGGCTTGACTCTACACATCTTGATCTGTCAATTTTTTCTGTTCAATTCGACACCAAGAAGTTGGAAAATTTGTTTGAAAGGATATGGGGAATTAATCGGAAAAGTACGTCGCTGCTCTCTTCATACCTGTGATGAGCGTCTCTTCGCTGACTGAGTACACGAACTCGTTCATCCTCAACCGCGCGTACGTCTCGTTCTCTTGCCGCAAATGCGCCGATCGATCGCCACCGAAGATCTTGTAGTTGCACGGCGGCAAGCACTGCAGATAGCACTCGCTATCTTTCGAGAGCGTCCCAAGCAGCGCCGCCCTGCACTCCTCGCTCACGTTCCCGTACACCAGCGTCGACGAACACGCGACCGTTCCATTTGGCCTATCGGCCAATCGGCCCCAGCTAATCGGCCAGCAGCCACACCCGCCTAGCACCTTGTTTCCGATGCAGCTCGCCTCGCAGTCGAGACTTGACCGATAATCGGCGCACGGCCGCCGTTCGAGATTTGACTGCTTATACTCGCCGCGCAGCTCGATGCTCACGTCCTGTTGCGTGTTGTAGAGGATCGTGAGCAGGTTTCGACTCCATGGTGTCACGACGGGCTCGTCGTTCAGGTCGATGTAGGCTGGCGTGTTGACCGTCACGTCGGTCCACGGGCCGAAGTAGAGATTCTGCGGCTCGAGGCGGAGTTCAATGTAGTCAAAAATGGTTTGAAATTTGCGAAGACGCTCATCGACGACCTAAAATTAGCGATTATTTTGTATGCAGTTTTAGTATTTTTGTAGCATACTAAAATTTTTGATTTGTTTTTCTTTTTCATTTTAACGATTTTATTTTTGCTTTTTTATTTTTTTTACAGATTTTATTTCACATTTTTTTTATTTTTTACCCATTTTAAAACTATTGCTTTGTGAGAAATTGTTTGGTTTTCTTTGTTTTATCCACGATATAAGACCACTTGCGCAGCAAATTGTTTTGTAGCAAAACTCACTACCTGAAAGCAGAGATATTCGTCGGGAAGAAGCGGTGCCGGTCCGACCCAGCTGACAAGGCTTTCGTTGCACACATCGACGCTCACTCGTTCTTGACCACGCGGGTGCTGAGTGACCGACGACATATTGACACGCATCGCGACGCAGAGCTCCTTGCCGACAAGGCGCCAGAGTTCGTCAAAGTCGGCGCGCATCTCGTCGGTATAGAACTTATGAAGAAGCTTGAAGATGTCGGTCTGATTCTGCTTCTGATGATCGACGAACGTCGCAAGTTCGGCCCGATCGGCGAGATTATTCTCGAGGTAGACGACTTTAGAGAGAAGCTGAACGGTCAAGGCAATGATGTTCTTCGAATGTTCTTCCGAAGAGTTCGGATGAAGTGCCGCATCGTTCAGGAAGCGTCGAAAACGGACGTCCGCATCAGCGAAAAACGAATCAGGATTCGGTTCAACGCTGATCATCGTGCTGACGATCGGAAGACAAATCGTGTACGGGTCGAGATCGATTGTCCGATTGTGACTTCGGCCGACCGAACTGAACGTGCCCTCGGCGCGGTACTGCTCGACGGTGATCGACGCGTCGCGTGCCGTCAGCACGAGCGCGAGAAGCGTAAAGAGCGCGAAGATCCAGCGCTCGATTCAACCGTCGGCGTGCACGATATAGCTGAAGCCGACGATCGAACTGTCTTTGGCGAAGTGGTAGAAATGCTCGCCGACCTCTTCCAGCCATTGCGGGAGGTGCTTCATTTTTAGGCTACCGTAAGACTTATTTCTGTGTGCGCTGCAGCTTTTTGTACCGCCTTTTATCAAAAACGTTTTTCGAAAGCTGAAAGATGGCAATAATTTCTGGCGTCGCGAATGACGTGCCCTGCGATGGCGGCACGACAGTCGAGATAAAATTTCGAGTTTTAGGCTGTTTTAGCTGCGCCAGTCGGCTGAGAGTATGCATTTTAATGTAGAGACGGCCACGTGGGTTTGCCACGTGGGGGGAAAACGTGTGCAGACTAGCCTGGCATGCTTACATATGTAGCTCGATAAAGCTTAGGTAAGCATATCATGTTACTTAGTCTGCAAGCCCAAAAGAATCTCGGCTCTCGGGGACATGCGGATATAACCTCCATATTTCAGGAAGCAATGCGTCTGGTCAAACTGACAGTTTATGCTTCAAGAGTCGGTCCAAAAGCCGTACTTTTCGAGGGCGACGTCATATGGGCACGTCCCTTACATGAGCACCCTAATGTTAAACGGTTTTTTGCGCCAAGCTGAGGTCTTAACGACCAACTGCTTGCGCCAGAGTTACAAGATTTCCTCGTTATTTCAGTCGGTCAATATTTTACATACGTAGCAGCACGGTCACTACGTCGCTAACTAAATTGAGAAAACTAACGTCTGACATATTTCTTGTGAACAGATTCTGCATTTGAATGGTCATTTCTAGTTGCCACACTTGGCGACTCCTTTTCAGAATATTTTCCACAGAAAGGTATAGTTTCTTCAAGCGCTGTTTCGGGGGGGGGGGGGGGGATTACCTG
>JAQGBB010001388.1:0-13639 GCA_034691745.1 Prismatolaimus dolichurus
GATTGCCCGCATTGCGCACGCGGGCTTTCTCATCCGATAAACACGCACGGGTTGCCTTCTGCGTGTTTTTGCCGTGTTTTGCGCAAAAATCAATAACCTAAGCGCCCACGAGGCGCCAGGCTGTGCCGGAGAATGGGGAAGCAGACGGCGGGAAACATAACCGGTTAGAACCAGATCTTTCGGGCTGAACCAGTTGCACGAGCGACGGCTTCGAAATGTGGGCCAGCGAACACGAACAGCCAGACAGCCTTCAATGTCTGCGTCTGATGAATAAACATTCAGAAGAGGCCGGCTGGCCGGCCATTCGCGTTTCGACAGCACAGCCGCGTCTGTCCGTTCTTTCAATCCGAGTGCGCTCGCTTTGCGCTCTGCACCACATTGGCTGGCTGCGGAGGCAGGCCTGCCAAAGTTTATCGATCGACGGGCGACGCTCGCGAAAATTCCAAAACCATAAAACTTCTGTGTACGCGTTCTCTATTATCCTTCCTTGCCTTCCTGCCTGTCAGTTGTCTGACATTTGCTATGCGGCAGCCGCGCCTGTTTCTTTCGACGCATTTGCCTGAACGTGCAGCCGCATATATTGCGTGTACTCTGGTTTTTTCCCGCCCATTCCGGCCAATCTATCCAACCCCGAGCGCCTATTTTGTGCAACATTTTGAAATCTCGCTCTGTTTAGAGATAAGGCGGGCACGAGTGCGTTCAAAAAGTGTTCTCTCCCTTTTTGCGTTCTCGCAATCTAAAAAGCGTTCTCGCGAGCTACAACTTCCCTGTTGACGACAAGACCACTCCACAGCAACAACCTGTTCAAACACCGCTGTGTAAGTATGCTTTTCGCTCACCTTTCTCTTCATGTGTGCATGCAGGATGTTCATTTACCAGTTGCGGTAGTTCGTGTAGTCTGAGTTAGGGAAAATGTCATCAACAACAACACATCATCAACAACAACACACTATTGTCAATAACACAAAAATGCATTTCTTACGGGTATTTCACGGCAAACGTAAAAAGCACATGATAGGACCAACAACATACAACACAATCGACGTCGTACAGTACAACTTCGTCATCAACAACCTTCAACAGCAAAAACAACAACATGTAGGTCAACTTGAAAAACTTTACTGCGTTTGGCAACCGCAACGTCATTGCAGTACAGCAGCTTCATGCATGAATACACTTCATAACTGACTGCATCAACACCGCAACAACATCACCAACAAGTAAACGCGTCCTGCCTGAACTGGGAAAAAACATGCACGCATCAAACGGTCACGGAAGCCGCACACTGTTGTGCGAACGCCAAAATACAGAAACACTGTATTTTGTATGCAGAAACGCTAAAGCTACGGGTTTTTCTTTTCACGCGAGAGCGTGGTGTTTTACATGAAGGCCATATATATATATGGTGTACTATATAGTGTCTATCGACGTACAGTACATATAGCGTCCATACGCTTCCACAATTTTTCGGTTTTTCGAGCGGGGAGGGGGCGGAGGACGCACTTCAACCACTTAGCTGTCCTGTTAAAGATAGGACGCAACAACATGGTCTGCGTGTGTCACATGTTAGCTTGACTTCAGCCTTTGACCTTTGATACTAAGGTCAGGAAGTGCGCGCGTGTGTGTAGCTGCGTAGCTGCTGACACTAAGGGTAAATTTGTAACTCGGACCAACCGCCAGATGGTGATAGTGGCGTTTCGCAAAAACGACAGCGCTTAACGAAAAACTGAAAACGCCCTCTGATAGCGCTTGAAAGTTGCTCTGTTGATGTTGAAACATTAGTCCGATCCCACGCATGCTGCTCACTCAAACTAGCTTCGACAAAACCGAGTTCGGCTTTTTCTATTGTGTAAAAGTGCCATGCATTCATGGCCGGTTTGACCTATTATCTTGGTCTGATCGCACAACCGTATTCAGCTAACTTGTTCAGCTTGAGTTCTCTCCAAGATAGTTGCGGCTAGCCGGTGCGTTGCGATGTTCGGGAGAGACAAGCTCCGAAAGTTGACTAGGTCCATCTTGTAGAACTTCCGCAAGATTGTGCTATTTTGTTTTTTGCCCCGCGTTCGCGCCATAGGTGACGCCCAGCGGGCAGCCTTATACCGCCTTGTAGCTATGATAATTGCGCATCTTTTGCCTCTTTTGCCTTGAGCTCCCGGCGAGCTTCACTCGTGCGCGCGCAAAACCTGTTTTAGAATAATTGGTCAGTTGCAATTTTACCCTTAACCTCTTTGAGTACGTATCGAGTAGTGCGTTTTGTTGCGCATTGGAGACCCCACTTGGTCCATTTCCAGTGGGGTCTTCCATTAAATTTGCATTTTTGGACCCCCTCCCCCTTGTCCTCAAAAATCACCTATCCCCACGTGTTAAAATTAACGTAATGTCCAAAAAGTCTCGACTCCTTCCCTCCATACGGCCGGACGTCTTTTATGGAAGACCCCTATCTATGAGTCGTTTCGCACTCACGGCCTTGGCAAAAGGTCAAAAGCAAGAGCGCGTTCAGTTCAACTGCGTTTTTGTTGCAAAGTGCTTTCAGATGCAAAGCTTAGCGTCCAAGAGTGTGGAAAATGTAAATGGTACGCACCTGCACGCGGTCACCTCTGATGCGCACACAATGGAAGGGACAGCGGGTAGGGAAACACAAAGGAATAAATTCGCTTTTAAATGAGACCACCGAATGCAGAGTGCACAGACCCAGTCCTGGACAGCGCACGTGCATAAAGTCAATCTAATATGTTACGCGCATCGCTTTCAGCAGCTTCCGTTTATTCAGCTTATGACATGATAATATTGCTTTTCAAACTGGCCATTGTTCGCCTTGAGGAGGAAAACCTGGAGTTGGGTGCACATCGTAACAAGCTGACAGATGCTGGAGCACCTTTGTCTGCTATCACTTCTTACACCACCAACTTTCTTATTAGACCGCTGTGCAGGTTACAAAGTGTTCCGTACATGATCTAAATTTTTAGGCCCGTCAGTGGGCCATTCCATTATCGGTATGGCGCTGAGCTTTATCCATATGACTCACTGCGTCTTGGGCTACCCACGTGCTGCGTCATGCTTACGTCAATGCTCTATTATGAGTCAGACGTGCGTCACCCCCCAGATAACGCCGATAGTCACTAATGAATCACACGCTTTCTAGCTCGTTCTGCATTATTCTTGCAAGTTGGCGTGCTGCCTACATAGCAACAAATGTGTTGGACTGCATAGGCTAGACTGCAAAACTGAACCTCGGTTTACTGAGTCATTGAATGAACACAATTTTTGAGAGATTTTTTTATACTGTAAATAAGCTTTGCCGGAAAATCACCACCTTTGCTCGAAAGTGACCAAAAGTTCGCGCCCTTTAGGGACCCAGTAGGTGCTATGTGCAAAATTTCAGCCCTATTGACGCATTTCTCCAAAAGTTAAAATGGAACAGACAAACAGACGGAGAAAGCTCAGTACAAAGTAACCGCATAACCACCTTTTTCGCCGACGGCGTAGGCCAAGCGTCCGCAAAGATGCATATAGTACAAGCCTTTTTCTGCGTGCCTTTGCGACCACTCAGTGCAGAGGTTGGCCGCTTGTTTTGCATAATACATACGCAACGAGATTAAAAACGTGGTGAATACAGATCGACGGAATTTTACAAACAGTAGCCGCGTAAATTCGCAGCGATGAGTCAAGATCTTTTGACGATTTAGTCGGTGTGGCATTTTTCAAATTTTTTGCACTACTCGAGGTTTTGTCCGCTGGTGTTTTTAAATGCTACTTAAAACCTACATCAATTGCTCGATTTTCACAAGTGTCTGTTGTGCTCTTGGTGTCGGATATGGACGTGGAGTCTGTCCCCAAGCGGTGATATGCGTACAAGTGGTGTGAGCTGCGGAGACTTTGACGTGACGTCATATCTCTATGTCTACTTTATGATGTGTTGCCGATTTGGAAGTTCAGAACATACCCACTCGTACGTCTGAAACGCGTGGTGTTCTAGGGTTGTCAAAATAGGGCGCCCCGCCCCATCCCCAATGAGGCAAATTTTTAAAAATGCTCTCCCCCCAAACGCCTGTGACATTTTTTTCCAAAAAATTTGGCAATTTTTTTCACAATTTTTTCGTTTTTCTCAAAATTCCATTATTTTTGAACAAATAGCGTGACCGAATCGTTCTGTTCGCCAGGGCGTACAATTTAGCACTGTTTCGGGCTTTAAAATGTATGTTTAAAAATGGGGGCCCATGGGGTGGGGCCCCAAACCGCCATCCCTAGGTGTTCCAAAATGTTCCACGCACCAGGGCGTTCACTTTTAAAAGCAGCTTTCTTCAAAGAATATGGAAAATTTCTTTAAGTGCATCCGAGCTTCATCGACGTCGCCAGTTTTTTCGAAGTTGAAAGCTCGGTAGCTTTTCGCAAACTGGTTGAACACGCAACCAGTTAGCGCAAAGTTCAATCAGCAGCCAGTCTTCATCGTTGTGTTGACGTCTTGAGCTAATAGAGCTGCTTTAAAGTCTTGTTTGCTTTGTGCTATGCGGTTTTGTCACGATATTTTCTTCGCGTCATTCCACGACATAACAGAGGTCCCCTGTTTCAGGTTTTTCAGCATCTAACATTTTTTTTTGAATTTATTGCATCTATATTTCAGCCCAAGTGCCGGGTATGGTCCATAGTGAAACTAGTTGACGTTGTGACTGCGTCTGACGATAAGTGCTCCGAATCGCCGTACTATTGTGAGAGAAAATCACTGTGCCAGTTTTTTTGCCTTTTTGCACACGAGAAATGGGAAATCTTCAGACGTTTTTCACTATGCTGAAGTTTGATCATGGGTGCAACCTGCAATATTTTCGTGCGAAGTCGTGTGCCAAAAACCAAACATCTTACACGTGATGACATGCGACACAGCAGCCCCACGTATTTATGAATGAAAGTTCGGACAACGGGGCGGATTTGTGTACCGAAACAACGTCCATCGTCATCGATGGTCGCCCATAATTAATAGCCTCAGTAGTCTTGTGTTGTGAGACAGTCTTGTGTTGAATTTATTCCCTCTGTTCGGAATGAACACAGCTAGAACCTGTTTCTTCACGCTTTCTTATCTCATGGACGTCAAAACCAGTTTCTGTGCGCGCTCGTTTTGACTGGGCGACGCCCACCCAACGCTGATTGGTTGCCAAAAAATTACTTAACGTCAAGTCTTCATAATACGTTTACAATTATTCCTGCGCTTATAATTCGGCTCTTAATTGCATCCTGCCTGGAGCGCGCAGCGCGTAAGCAAAAGGAGGCTTAGTGTTCATTCTGAAATAATCCCTCGCGTCCGCCCGGGGTCCCCCCCCCCCGCGGACAAAAGTTAGCGCATGGTGTGAGCAGTGCAGGTGCAGTATTGGCAGGTTGGCAACTTGCCAATGGTATGGGGGGGGCGAAAAAATTTGTTTTTATTTTTTAATTTTTTACAAGAGAGAAAAACGCAACACGATGACAAATCATGGTCTCCTTTTCTCTCTTGCTTCAAAAACTTATGTGCTGGTGCTGTTTTCTGAAACGACAGGATGCCTTTTCGGCTTTGTCGATTTACTTGTTTCAGCAAATGCACTGCGTAGAAGATCATGTTTTGTCGTTAAAACTAAAACCGGACTTTCGCGTTTCAGCATGTCTACCACGAGTCGCTCTCGCGTGTTTTTTGCTAGTAGGCAGGCGATCTGCCGGTCCGCATGTCTCTTTCTCCCGCCACAAATAACTACCTAAATTGCTCAAGCGAAAGGACCGAGCTACAATGCTCCCCGACTGCGCCAATCCGATTTATTGTCGGTGTCTAGAATGCTCCATTTACGACCATGTCAAAGCTTTTTTTCTTTGTTCTTACTGACTAGCCCGAGTGACCGTTGGCGTCGTGGGTTTATTGATTACGTCACATAACTGAGATGAAGTCTTGCTGTCATTCCGATACCACGTGCCCGGACTGCACGCGTTTCAACCTAACACACCTCCGACCCTAATTCTTGTTTGGCAAATCGCCGTGGTCCAATGAATGGGTAGTGCTCTCAAGGTCCTAGCTTGCTCCGCCTTCTACCGCTCTATCTCTGCTGCTAACTGCGAACGTTCTGTTCTATGTTACCTTGTGCATCATACATGTGTCCCCATTCTATGTCACGTGACTCGATCTTTGTTCTCCCTTCAGTGTCCACTTTTCTTTCCCATCATGGCCGATTCTTCAGTACCAAGTACGGTAGCATCTGCTCCTGCGCCACAAGCGTCTCCAGTGTCCCCTCCTGCAGTCATGCCAGCACCGTCATCGTCAGGCGCTGAAGCGATCTCAAGCACATCAGCGGATGACCGCTCGTCGCCTTCCTCTCCGGGGACGAGCGGTGACACATCGAAGACGATTGCGTGGGGGTCTCAATCTAAGGAAGACGCGCTGCTTCGATGTTGTGCATGTCGTGCAGCTCTAACACCCGGGAAGTCACCGAAGCTGCTCCCGTGTCTTCATCCCTACTGTGCGGACTGCGTTGATCAGAGGATTAAACAGGATGGTGGTGTCTACTTCAAATGCATTGTCTGCGATCAGATCGCGAAATCTGCACAGATTATCGATCATTTCCTCACGCCGCTGTTCGAGAGCAATCTCGAGGCGATGACGAAGCGAGGCGGGGATGCGGAGACGAGTAGGCATATTTGCACGTCGTGTAATGACGGAGCGCCGGCGACGGGCGTTTGCTTCAATTGTGTCTCGAAACCGGAGTTCCTCTGCGTCAAATGCGTTGAAGCACATGGACGGGTAAGTGGGTGTTTTACGATAAGCTGCCTTTTTCGCAGTTTTTTCCTCATGAGTGTAGACAGCTTATAGTTTGTAGACAGTTGGTTGAAGTGTGACGTGTTTCTTGTCTAGTCTATGAAGGGAGGAGATTGTGGGGTTAATTGGAAAAGTACGATTGACGCCGGTTTTGTTGGGACGGTTGATTTTTGCTACTTTATTCAAAATATGTATAGGTAGCTTTGATCATTTTCAGCTTTGAGTTAGATGTGCAAACTGCTACATAGGCTAACACTGAGCTACTTGAATCGAGGTTTCTAGGAGCGGTTTTCCGAATCGAATCGAAACATCAAAAATTCGAAAAACAGGTCGAATCGAAAAGTTTGAAATTCTAAAAATCGAGTAGGATCGAGTCGGTTTTAACTTTTAAAATTCTAAAACTGATTTGAGTCGAAATCGATTTGAATCGAATCGATTCCGTGTCGAATCGAAGAGAAAAGCTAAGGGATCAAATCTAAATTGAATGGATTCGATGCAGTAAGATTCCTTTTGATTGGATCGAATCCAAACCTCCAAAATTAAAAAAAAATTGAATAGGATTATCGATTCGAAGCAAAAAGCGCGAAATCTCCCAAATTTTATATCAAAACAATTTGAATCGATTCCGAATCGAAGAGAAACGTTGACACTCTAACTGATTCCATTCGACGCAGTTCGATTCCTTTATCGCTAGACACTTGATCATTCTGACGCCATAGACGCGACGTCATACTTGCATGTCCGTTGTTCATCTTCTCGCTCGATGACCCTCCAACTCCGCTCAACGCTGTAGGTTAAAATCACGAAAGAGCACCAAGTGCGTGAGCTCACCGAGGAGCTTATCCAAAAGAGTCTCGAAGATCTGCGTCGCGAGTTCGCCGCCACCTACAACCTCCACTGTTCTGAGCACAAATGCGAAACATTACAGCTCTTCTGTGAAGCATGCCAGCAGTTGAACTGTCGAGACTGTTCACTGTCGGCACATAAGGATCACAAGTCGAGTTGGCTGAAGGTTCGATCGATTCATAGCTCCTCCATTCAGAATCGATTAAAAACCGATTTGTTACGTGTAGGAATGCCTTCCAGTACAGCAGGTCCATCTTCGCAAGCAGATCGATGAGGATAATAAACGCGCGATGGCGATGCTTCGAAGCCTTGATATGGCGCAGAAGCGGATCGATGAAGTTGCACACAAACAGGCGCAGATGCGGATCGAGTTGAAGGATTCGATCAATGCCATTGCTGTAAGATTCGATTTTCAATGTCGATCGATATTTTACCGCTTCTATCGTCCTCAGAAAGCACTGATCGAACGTAATCGCGTTCTGCTCAACAACGCGAACAAGATCTGCGCCGAGAAGAGCGCCATCTATCGCCAGAAAAAGGAAGCGATCGAGAAGATCCGATTCGCCTTGCAGCAGGTTCATTCTCTGTCCATTCAACGAATCTCGCCTCATTTCGTTTTTTCATTAGGCGATCCACTTTGGCAACGCTGCACTCGAATCGGACAATGCCGCTGTTATCGTTCAGAGTCGTCTCCTCGTCTCGGAACAGTGGAAGACGTTTCTTAACTCGCGTACTGCTCTCGCAGATCTGAGCAGTCTTCAATCGCCGATTAACATCGATCTTTCCTTGCCGACTGAACATTACCTTCAGAGCTTGAACACGTATGTCACGTGGATCCGTTCCATCTTCATGGTTGGGAAGCTCTTTTTTCTTTTTTCTCCTTTTTTCGTCACAAGTGAGGGCTTTTCTCTTTTTTTCCCTTTTTTTCAAAGGTGATCTTTTTTCTTGTTTTTCTCCTTTTTTCTACTTTTTCGAGTGAAAATAAGAAAATTTTTCGGTCGCATATATTTTCGTTTTTGAAAATACCCTCCGAACGTACAGCACTAGCTGAGAAAAAGCTCAAGTCTGTTACATGTTTTCTGTGAAAATGGAATTTTAGCTATTCAAAGTTATCTTTCTCGACCTTTTTTCTCCTTTTTTCAAAATTAAAAAGTATTCCCAACCAGCTCTTTACTCGAGAACCCTCAATTCCAGATTCGGCACCATCATGGTCGATCGACAACCAGTCCAACTTCAATCCACCGCCCAATCCGACGGCATTATTCGCTCAACTCCCTCCGACACTCAACCCACACCCGCCTGCACAAATGGTGGAGCATCCTCCCCAACAGTTACCACTTCCGCACCATCCCCCGCTCCTCCATCAGCTCTCGTCGGTCTTCTCAACGGACACGGTCCCGTATCGTCCGATGAAGTCGTCGTTACACGTCAAGTTGTTCGTCAATCCCCACCCCAGGTTGCCGCTCAACAGCGGATGCTCCATCAACAACAACAGCTGCGGCCACTTCCACCTCGAGTGACGCAGCCGATGCGGGCGCAACAGATAAGCTTGATGGCACCGGATTCTGTGGCTTACTATTCGCCGTATCAGTCGATGCAGGCGTCGCCGAATGCTTATATTAGTGTGCCGACCAGCGCTGCTTATATGTATATGCAACAACAGTCAGGGTAGGTCACGTGACGAAATTAGGGTTACTTGAGACTGACAGGCGATCGATCTGCAGATCTCAACAGCAGCAACGGCCTAATATTCTTCGAGGAGGGCAGAATGGTCCGGTGCGGCCTCGCTCGCAGGCGACGGTTACTTATACGGCGGCGGTTACGGCTCCGCAACCACTTGCGATGCCGACACTCCGTGCGGCACCGAATGCTGCTGCTCGACAGCAACAACGAGCGAATGCGCAAGCGCAGCAGCAACAGCAGGCGGATCACATGGCGCGGGCGGCGAGGCAGCAACAACAAGCGACGATGCAACAACAGCAACAGCAGGCGACGATGCAACAACAGCAACAGCAGGCGACGATGCAACAACAAGCAACGATGCAACAACAGCAACAGCAGGCGACGATGCAACAACAAGCAACGATGCAACAACAGCAGGCGACGATGCAACAGCAGCAACATCAGGTGTTGTGTTATTGATTTTTGAGCCGTGTATAGGGGTTACTATTATGCTTTAGTTTTGACAAAAGTGGTGAGTACAGCGCGACCATACGGTCATCATAAAAAATAATTTTTTCAAAAAACTTTTTTCACAAAAAAATGAAAGTTTCCAAGCAAGTCGAGTTTCCAAACAATAAAATGAAAACTAAAGATAATTTTCAATTTTTATTTCATTCTTTGCAAACTCATTTTGTTGTAGGAATTTTTTTCCGAATTTTTTTGAAAATATTTTTATGGTCACGCTGTATTGTCAAGACGGTGACTTGACAGCTTTGCCAATTCCAGGCCGTTCAAAACCGCCTTGGGCAGCCGCAAACGACGTACTATGCAGTGAATCCCGTCCAGATGTCACCCCAGCAGCAGAGGCAGTACCAACAAGCCCTCTATGCCCAACAAGCTGCCCTGTCTTCAGCTTACGCAACTTCGCAGCAAAGAATGCAGGCACCTCCAGCATACACAAGTGTTGCCGCGACAGGCTCGAACGTGAACGTCGTTGCATCAGGGCAGCCAGCTGTTCGAAATACCCACAGTACGTTGCGACACTTCTGATTGGTTGTTGGTCACGTGACCGCGATTTTAGAAGTAATGCGTCAACGTACCCCACTCGACACCGTCCGACCACACCCGATCCGTTCGCACGTCCCAATCGCCCCAGCGCCGCAGCGTTCTTCAACTGTCCGCAGCCTGCTCCAACAACCGCAGGTCACCCGCACGCAGGGGAAAGTGGCGCCAACAGGTCCTCAGATCTGTGGTGTGCATTCACTGAGCCAGCGCAGTTATGAGATACCGTCAGTACCACCAACAGTTGAGCCACCGGCAGACACAGTCGAGGAACCCAAACGGGACCGTCACGCATCGGCGGAGGTTGCTCGACCGGCATCTTTAGACCCGGTGACGGCTGTGGTTGAGAAGCAACTTGAGGTTGAGACCAAAGAACCACCGAAAGTGGTCTCGCCTGCACTGACGAATACGGTACCGGGTAGTCCGCGTTTGGCTTCGCCACAGCGGGTGCCGAAACTGGTCGTGAAAATGGCGCAGAATGGGTCGCCGATTGCACTTGTGTCGCCTGTAGGGGAACGCCCCCCGTCGAGACAGGATGGAAGTGGTAAGTGTGCTTTCTGGTTGGTTTTTTGAGGGAACGTTTTTGATTGGTTGATTCACATTTGAGTGGACGTTTCTCATTGGTTGATTCATATTCAGAATTAAGCGCGTGTAGCTAGTGGACATACAGATATGACGTCATGGATTGTCGAGATAGCTTTGAAAGTTAGCTGGCGTGACGTCATATGTTTACATCCTCGTAGGTGAACCCGATGCATTCGCAGAGCAAGCGAGCACTGAGCAGGCCTCTCCGGATGCACTTTCTCGCTGGGAGGACTACTGCGCGGTGTGCCAGAATGGTGGCGAGCTTATCTGCTGCGATAAGTGTCCGAAGGTCTTCCATCCGGAGTGTCATTTACCGCCGTTGCCGGGCGTGCCAACTGAGTATGTGTTGGTTTGGAGTTTTTGGTTTTACACTCGGATTTTTCGCAGACGTGCCCTAATAGGGATGTGTACTTTCACGAAATAATTGGTTTAAAATGTTATTTTATTAAATTTAAAATTTTTTTATTTAATTAAATTTTTTATTTTTTAATTTTTAACCAATTATTTCGTAAAAGTACAGACCCTTATTAAACGAAAAATCCTGATGTAAAAGCAAAAACTGCTTCTGTTTTATATCGATTTTTGTGAGTCCCCCATCGTTCTTTTCCAGCGATGTCTGGATCTGTGCCCTCTGCATCGACTTGACCGACTTCATGGGCGATTACGACCGTGCTTACATAAACGAAGTTCGCCCTGCAGCGAAGCTGACCCTTTACGAGCTTAAAATATGCGAGCGAATTCTCCTCAAACTCTACTGCCACAAAAGGAGTGAACCTTTCCACGAACCGGTCAAAGCATCGGAATGTCCGCGTTATCATAAGACGATTAAACGTCCGATGGATTTTTCGACTATTCGGAAGAAACTCGCGCGTGCTGCTGAACTGGCGGGGATGGATGTGTCGGTTATTGATAAGGAACGGCGTGGTTATGCGTGTATTCGGGAGTTCATCGAGGATCTTAATCTCGTCTTTCAGAACTGTGCGCAGTTTAACGCGGTGAGTGAGCTTTTTAGTTTTGCCCTCGGGGCATTTTTTACGGTTAAGGGTCCGGCACTTTATACAGTAACTCTGTGGGCTAGGTTTTTGATTCTATTTCTTGTGAAACCGGTTTTATCAGTCATAATGTAGGGGCTAGTGCAACTTTCCGGGGGAAATAAAATTTTTTGACATTTTTGGTAAAATAATTTTTTTTTAAATTTTTACATTTTTGGCCAAGTTTGCAGGCGAAAGTTTGTGCATTTTCGGTGTAAAAACCGGTCTACCTGGTCCACCGAACGATCCCTATGTGCCCATCTCCTTATAGCCGAACACTGAAGTCGGCCGAGCTGGCTTCTCCGTCGGTGCTGAGTTCACACAACTCGTTAGCTCCTACATCCCTCATTACTCAAAGTTCGTCACAGCGCCAGCACCGCAGCCATCGACGACAAAGCGTCGTCACACCGGCGCAGCACTTACCGATGAAGCCCCGACCTCGTCGGCGACACCGCCTCCGTCGAAGCGTCAACGCGTCTCGGCTATGGGAGATGTTTTTACTGCGGTTTCTGAAGGTGAAGAGGACTCGAAGGAGGATATTCTGCTGGAGAAGGATGTGTGAACATGAACGCGTTCCGGGAAAAGCTTTCTTCCATTAACTTTACTTTGTTGGAACTCGGATTCTCCGAGCTGTAACCTCAGTGCTGCGAAGGTTGAACGCTTTTTACTCCGTTTGCTGTGGCAGAACTGGGTGGAAGTTTTCTTGAGTAAAAATGGTTAATCGTTTTCTTTTTTCTTCAAGCAATTTTGCATTCTACATTTTTTGTTAGGGGCAAAATTATTGCCAAAAATTGTTCGATCGATTTGGTGTATTTTTTCTTTTTCCCCTCGAGTCCTGCTTTCAGTGGCGGAGAACTCACGTGTTTTTGCGTTCTTCCGGTGTCTGTAAGGAGTGCTTGTTTTTGGTCGATTTTTTGGCTTTTTTAACGTGTTTTTTGCGGCAGATCTCGTCGAGTCGACGAAATTGTACAGTAAGATGTGAAAATGTTTGTGCTGTTGTCGGTGCTCGGCTCCTCTGCGTTTGACGCCTGAGGCTAAAGTATCGCGTGGCGCACAATATTTCTCGTGCGTGTCATGTAATGGATGAAAACGTAAAGCGGAGGCTACGTTTACATAACGCTTAGAACTTGCTGTCGATGGAGCAAGAAAAACGAGCGTTAGACGATAGTTATTTAGCATAGCATGCACGATTGTCGTAACTGTTTTTGACTAACGAGAGCTAATAACCACTGCCTTTGAGCACTCGTCCTCATGGTTTTGTGTTTA
Organism: Prismatolaimus dolichurus; assembly: GCA_034691745.1. NCBI lineage: Eukaryota > Metazoa > Nematoda > Enoplea > Triplonchida > Prismatolaimidae > Prismatolaimus > Prismatolaimus dolichurus. The sequence goes on from JAQGBB010001388.1 coordinate 13,219, forward strand.
TCGATTTTTGTTAACAGTTGAGGCATAGTACAGTAGGCGTGTTTAGGAACACAATTTGCGCAACTTGCGAATATGTGTGTTCTGCATGTGGTAAATTTGTTGCGTTGATCCGCCTGGTTTTCCTTGTAAATTTTAGTACAGGGACTGACTACTTATGACGTCACGACAAAAGTTGAATTGGTGCGTACTAGCTGAGCAACGATGAGATGTCATAGTGATTCTCACCATATATGTCAACAGAACAGTTATCTTTTTACACTCTGGACGTTCGAAAGCTAAAAATCGAATCGAAACCTGTGGAAATTCGAATCAAATAGATTCGTTTCCGAAAAGTCAAATCGAACTAAAAGGTGGAAATTAAGTCCCCTGGGTTACGGTAGCGAAAACTTATATTTAGACTGCATAGTTCATGTGTGTTGTG
>JAQGBB010001389.1:0-13639 GCA_034691745.1 Prismatolaimus dolichurus
CGTTGCGCGTGACTGCGTCGCCGTCTGTGCTTGACGTGTCTTGCAAACGCTTTTGTGGCTAGTGTTGAGTTCTTGCAGCTCGACTCAAAAGCTGCTGTTTTGCTCCGATAAAGGCTGCTGCTGAATCTCTGCTGCGCGCTTGACCTTTTCAGTGGCATTTGAGCAAGCGAGTGGTTGCTTCGCTGACCAACGTCGAAAACGATGATTGAAGGCATCTCGACCCGCTCTGCATTTTGAGCACTTGGACCGATGGCCGCGAGCGTCAGAAGCGCTCTTCACGCAATCTGGAGCATGGTAGTGCCCGTCATCGTTCAACTGTAGCTCCGAAACACGTAGCTCTTTTTCGATGTCAGAAGAGAAATGAAAAAACTCGCTCTTGTTCGGAGACGGGCGGAAGCCTCGACAGGGATTGTGCTTGCGCTGCTTGTGAGGTGTGATGCGTTCTCTCGGAAAAAACAGTGAGACCTTACTCAACATCGTAGTATAAAAGACACCAGGCAAAGAAGAAAGAAAAGTTATCTAGTGCGCACGTGGTCGCCGTAACAGCAAAGTTGGAAAAGTTTGTTTTTCAAACCAACGATCACCTTACGTGACATCAACATCCAAGCATGCAATTTGAAACACTTATTATTATTTATTTCTGCTTCTAAATTGTAGTGATTTACAAGGTGCACACGTAGTAATTAACAACATTACAACAAAACAGACAGATCTAAACATTGTTTCAACTATTGCGGCACAAAGCCAGCAATAACAGTTAGATGCTAATGGACTGCTAATGTCTCTAGTTCATTTTCGGCCAATCTCATTGTTGTGTTTTTCACACTAATCTTCGGCACTGTAAGAGGTAGTCAAGTTTTGCAAACAGGTAAATGCATCTTAGACGCTCCTATATCTTCGACGGGTATTTTGACCGATACTATTGCTACTTATCAACTTCAAAAGTAGTTGAAAACAAATTGTCGTGTTGAAAATCAAGTGAGCTGAACATTGTCTGAAGCTGACTCATTGTATCATAAGCTAAGACAGTTGAGGGAGAAATTTCGGCACTTATGCACTTAATTACACCATCACAAAAATAAAAATTTTTCAGTTTATTCGACGCAGTTTGACACGCTGAATCTAAAGAAATTTATAGCTAACGCCTCCGAGCGAGTTTTAGACTACTTATGACAGTTCGATTTTGTGTTAAGGAAAGGGGTTCTTGTTACGCACAAATGGTGCTAGCTCAGATCGATCACGCTCACAGATGACAAAAATCGACAATAACTCGACGCGAAGACACGCGGGGACGGGCAGGCGACGCGGGACAGCAGCAAGACGCGCACAGCACACCACATCTGTAGACTACCAATAGAAAAGTTTTACTCGCGACTTTTGAACACCAAAAAACTCGTCTTGAGGTACGAAATCTACATATTACACAGCTATACATCACACAAGTCTAATATCACATGAAGCAGTTATTGCTCGTCTTTTGCGATGGCTCATGCTAAATAGGATGCAATGCAAGCGCCAACACAAATTACACGTGTGCGGCCAATGAAACAGGGCGCCTTCTTCTGTCCGTTTGGTGCGCACGTCTAATTCATGTCCGCGTTCGCATTTTGTCCCATTTACCGCGGAGCCATCGCAAAAGATGAGCAATAGTCGGTCGGTATTTTCACTGCACGCACAGACTACGTACAGTACGTAGTGAGACGAGTCCGGCGCATGGGGGGATGGGGCTACTGCTTCCCCGCGGCACCGTCACTTCGGTGCTTATCGTCGTCGTCGACGCCCTCCAACAGCTGGGCGTGATTGCGCACCAGATCGTCGTCCTCTCGCATGGCGGCGAGAAGCACCATGTGCAGGCCCGCGGTCGTCTCGTCTTTGGTTGCCGACGCCAACGCTCGCTCGGTGGCGGCGAACTCTTTGATCGCATCTAAAGACTGGCACTAAAACTGTTGGGCAACACTCGCCATGGGGCATGGAGGCCTGGGCCTGCTCACACCAGCCTTCGCCTACTTCGAGTACTGCCTTTGCATACCTCGACACGTCGCGTGCATTCGCAAGTCGGTTCTCTCGAAGAGATTACTGTAGTTCAGAGCTAGCTTGTAGCGAAACTCCCGCTCGGAAAGCGCGCTAGAAATAAAAAACATACGCAGTTAGCATCTATGCATTTGACGTGCGCCCTGTTTGGCTGCTCACAAATGGCGACACCACACAAAGAACAGTACATGCGTACATACGCACGTATAGTACCAATACGATGCCTACCCGACGCTTGGCGAGCGCTGAAGCATCGGCGGCGTCGGACCCGCCGGCGGCGTTGCCGAAGACGGCTGTGAGCTCGGCGGACCTAGAAAAATTCGATCGCAAATCACGCACGAATAACGGATTCTGCTTGGACCCCTAATAGCCATACAGCAAGCACATCGTACGTCATGTACTGTAGATAACATACTGTACGTTACGTGTTGGCAGGCTTGTTGTGCTCGATGAGACTGATGACTTCAACGGGGTTTGCGTACGTACTCGTATGTGGCGTTGAACGTTCTCACTGTCGACGTCATCGTTGGCAGTCTCGAGTGCAGACTGGAACGCATTCGCCGCCTCCGCCGCGCGTACACACCAAAGAAGACACGCCGCCTCAGCCGCTCAAGTCATTCGGTGGGCCGAAGATGGTTTACCTGGCTCGCGCATGCGCAATCGTCCCCCATCCAACGCTATTTTCGCGTCGTAGAAGTTGAACTGCCTTTCACCGGGCACCAGTTAAGCGCGTCGGTGAAAGAGAACGTCTCGTCTTTGCTGGTGGAGCAAGCAGCGGCGGCGGCGTGGCGGCAGTGGTGGCGACGGTGGGGTCACGTTCACACAGGGGAGCGAGACCACCTATTAAAATAAACATAACGATTAGGAGAAATAACTCGTCAGAGAGAACGGGAGATATGGTCGCGGATTTTTTTCACCCACATAAGTTAATTTTCCTCACGTGAGAAGATGTATTTTACTTTTAGACAGGAGGCAGAGAAGCAGAGCTCATTATCTTTTCAGTGTTCATTCGAAAGTGAAGTTTTGGCAGTAACGCACAATCTTATCTGCAGCTACATGTTGTGTAGTTATGTTCGTTTTCGTCGCAAACTCTTTTTCCATCGTTCTCACGTGCCACCCATTCTCCGTTCTCGTATTTTTTATTTGACAATTTCGCGTATACGATGATGATAGCTAATGACGATCATAGCTTCCACAGATTTCCAAGTCAAGGCCATCAAAGGTGAAGATAAGCTGGGCTGATGAGGGATGAGGTTGGGATGAGGGAAACCAGCTAGTAAAGGCGTCACAGTGCTGGAAAGTCGGTCATCAGGAGAAGGTCGATAGGACGGCGCTATACAATAATTTGCCCCCAACCACCCGTTTCGTTTTCCTCTCCAAGATAGGATTCCCCACGATAGGATCCCACAAAATACCGTAATTTGTCGTGCAGTTTCTCGCGTAGTGATATATATTATATGCGTAGTGGTATATGTGGCATATCATATATATGCATGATATATTGTATATATATGTATGATATGATATGTATATATAAGTATTGGAAAGCTAGCATTCTTAAAATTTCCGCATCGCTACGTCCGAAACCGGCGCACATTGCAGCGACGGCGGCGAAATCGAACAACCGAAGAAACGCCGCCGCTGCTGAGGGTAGTGCGGGATCGGTCGACGAGGACGGTCCGGGTTTCATTGGCGAAGTAGATCCGCAGATCGACGCGTTATATGCGGAAGATGGGGCGCGCGTGGCGCTCAATGCGAAGCTATCACCTGTAGTTAGTAGCACTGCTCATCGCTCCGCCAATCTATCCCTTAGCTAAAGTCCGTCGGACGAGTTGCTAGCAGCAGCGTTGCTCACCGCTGGAATCGAAAGCGATAATGAGACGTCCGCGGCTGGGGCGTCTGGTGCGGCTGCTAATCACAACTCCACTGTACTACACGCCATTATCGGTTTGGTGGACACGTTTGAGAAGCTCGAACAGAAAATCGATGAGCAGAAGGCGACTATCGATACACTTCGACAGAGTCGAGGTATTAGAGCAGAGTGAGGGAAAGACGACAATGACGGTGAAGAGCCTATGAGTGAGTGCGAAAAACGCGTTTACAACACTAGTACATATGCGTCGAAAGGCTGTCTTCTCGTCTCCATTTTTTTCTCATTATAGAATCAGTAGTAGTAAAATTTTTCTTGTTTTGGCCAGACTAGGCTCGCGGCCGACATTTTAAACATAAAAACTCAAGGCGTTAAAAATATGAACTTTGAAGTGACGTCATGTGGCACTGTATCGTCATCAGAAATAACCATACCAACAGTGAAAAAACATGACGCATTTACGCTCAAATGTGCGTTCTGTGAACAAGCATGCCATGCCGAGCCTTGTCAGCAGCGAAACGAAAAACCCTTCACAGCCCTGCGTACATTTCAACTCACGCATGCGGCGCTCAACATCTCTACAGTCGGGTAGGCCAACGTCCAACTCGCACGAAGACAGATCCGGCCAGACAAGATATCGTGAAAGTTGAAGAAGCTATCCTTTTGGCTAGGATCTGGCACCGGGTTTGTGGAAAAGCATTTTTTGATTAGAAGGCACGTGTAATCAGGGGTGCCCACACGACTTCTGGGTGGGGACCGAAGTTTTCTAGATATGTAGTAAAACAGTAATTTTTTTTAGTTTGGGGAGACCCGGACCTCCCGACCCCGTGCGGGCGCCCCTGGTAATGTCTAATCATATGAGCGTGAGCGAGTTTGAAATCGTCTCTTATGGCCGCACTCGCGCTCCGCAGCGCACGCTTCGACTTTAGCGCACCTGTATCGCGATGTGATCGCATAACGGTGTGTTCGGTTGGATTGCTAAGCCGGTAGTACGCAGTTACCTTCTTCGCCGTTACTGCGTTGCGTTATAGCAGAGCTTATTCGCTGCGAGATCGAAGACGGTCATCTTTTTTGTCGCTATCTCTGCTGCTGCGACAAGGCGGAAGCACCTCGCTGGGCAAGCAAGCATCGAGAGTCTAACAGGTCTGCGCGTCATTCAGATGAACCCACCAGTTCTCAATCATGTTAAACTTGCTTAGTTTCGGAGCGTACGAGACGAGAATGTCGAAATTGAAGACTTCAAGTTTGTGGATCAAGCTCGCTCGTCTGCGGAAATATTTAGTGACGATGACTTAGTGGAAATAGAAGACGAGTGAGCTCAACGTAATTAACAATCGAGTCGCTTGAATAGTCTGATCCGTTGTCAGCCGAGATTACCAGCACCGAAAGCTACTTAAAAACTAGGCTAATCGACGAGAAATAGTGAGGACTGGACGCGATCAAGTAGCAAACATGTGCTTCCATCGTAGACGGTTGAAGACTAGATCAAGTGCGTACGTAAAGATGGTCTTGCTGCAATAGTTTCAACTGCAAGCGGCCGCCAAAAAGGTATTCGACGGTAGACGACGATCCTGGCTTGAAGAACATGCAACCGTGTGGCAAAATTTTGTTGCCCGAACCAAAAGGGAACGTGTGTTTTCGGTCGATCTTGTGCCAAAAAAATGTTCGGCTGACCTTTGGTAAGATGGTGGCACGTGGGAAGTCCGATGGGATTTTCATCTTCGTGTCGCACGATCTGCCGACAGAGCCCGCAGTCCATCCGTCCACTCCGTCAGAGTAGATGGCGAACTGCATCGACGTCTTCACTGTCGCCGCATGAAAGTGCGAGTACGCGTGCTGCTCAGTGAGAGAGTTAATAGGCTTCGCATCGATGAAACAGTGAAAAAGATTCGCGCATGTTCGTTGGTATCATTCAGCGGCGCACTGTAGAGAGACTGCAGCCCCGCAACAGTATCCGTGCAGTGACGGAGAATGTCGGCGACGTGAATACCGACTTTATTCGTCGTGCTGTCTCACTTCTCATGGATTGCCTCACAACCACAGCTACGAATCATATCTGTGGCAGCGACGACTGCGTCGGGAAACTCGGTGTGCTTAGCTGGCCGGCCGACCTTTGTTCACTCACGGTTCACTCTCACTCTCACTCTCACTCACGCCGGTTCACTTTCGACCGAAACATCGGGCACACTCGTAAAAAGCCACGACTGATCAGAGGAAGAGTCAGTGTTCGACGAAGTCGACAAAAAAGCCACGAGTGACCGGATGAATTCGAAGACGCTGACAAATTAGCTGCTTGGTCATCATGCAAACTTTCTGACTCGTCAACACGGAAAACGAGGAAGCTACTCTTGCATGCCCAACGCTGGCCAAGCACAAAAGATGAACCAGCTTGATCAGTACCAAATCAGTACCATAATAGGCAGGTGGCAGTGATCAAAAGGAAAGATTTTGAGGGGCATAGACAAAGTATATTTAACAAATGATGATGTGAACGATTAAGAAATGTGCTTAAAAAGCGCAGCTATGTCTGATGCGAAGCGACACAGAAGCGACGGCGAGAGAAAATAAGGTGCGAAGAAACACACGGTTCGACAGACGGACGGACAAAGACCGCAACACTGCTGCGCATTACGTAAGTTGCCCTCGATCGTCTACACACGCTCGCGCACTCGGATATATATGTCGTGGGAAAAAGTGAAATTTATAAACGTATGATATTTTCACGTGAAATTTCACACTTTAAGCTGAGAATGTGAAATCAACTAAAAATTTCACTTTTACCTGAAAATGTGAAATCGTCGCACGATTCGTCTTTTTTTCAGGGGAATAAGTGTAAGGTTGTAAGTGTACAAAAGGTTGATTGTCTGCCCAATCCAATCGAGCAACGGCATCTTGTCAAAGGCGTCACGTGACCGCGAAAGGGAAACAATGACAACAACAACAAACTAGTTCAGCGTCAACTATAATATTAATTTACGAATCTCACTTGTTAGCAACAGTAACAATACATAAATAAATAGTAACAATACAAAATTAGCAATATTATAATTTTGATTTAATTTAGATAAGCTAAATAGATGAGGAGCGCCGAAAAGCAAAGTAGGTGGTGGTGCCTAAATTTTAGCCTGCATTTGCGGTGAACGACAGAACCACGACCAAGAACGCGTGACGCTGTGGGTTCCAGCACGCTTGTCACAAGGCCCAAGAAAACGACGGGAAGCCAAAACGTGCAAAAAGACTCCCTGTGACGTGTACGTGACAAGTATTTTTCAACACTGATTGGTAAAATGAAAAACCTTTAATTGCATTTCGTTTATGCACCTGAAAAAACTGCAATCGTGCGATGATTTCACATTTTAAGTGAAAATATCATACGTTCATGAATTTCACTTTTTCCTACGATATATACTTTTTTCTATCAGCCTCCTTTCTCACAAGGAACGAAGACGACGAACGCGATAAAACAGACGAGAGCGCGATGCATCGTCACTCGCAACAATAGGTAGACGACTGGTTGTGACCCAGCGGTTACCACGAGCCAAAGGCCCGTTACCACCATTCTGGGCCCATTTTTGTGAAAATGAGCAAAGCGAAGACTGCGCAAAATAACTTCATTTTCACAAAAATGGGCCCAGAAACGTGCTAAAACAAGCCCATTTGCGCGGTAGGAAAAAACCCCATTTGATAGTTTTTTTTAGCTATTCTTTTTCCGAGCTGCACGCTCCAGACACGATATATAAAAAACATTGCGGCAGCGGTGCATGATGTAAACACCGTCCATACCTATGGTGCGACAAGCTTGCGCATCAGATCGTCCAAGTGGAGGGCCTCGGGCTGCTGTATCGAGAAGACGATACGTTGACCAGTCGCGGAAGTCCAACGAAACGAGATGAACTTGGTAAAGACGTCTGTCTTGAAAGTCGAGTTCGTACATCGTCCAACGTGGTCACGTTCAACCCGTCCGTGACTCGTCGTCGATTCTTCAAACAATCCGTCGGCGGCGAGGATGATTGTTTGCTTGGCGTCGGAGTAGATAAAGTCCATCTAGAAACGCTTCTTTCATTTCTACCATTCTCGAGCCCGTTTCCATCTCGCACGCCGGGTGGACAGACAGAAGAGATGGGCAAGTTTAGCCTGTCGGTCGTTCCTCGCCAGCTGGTTACTTTCACCTCCGGCGCGCGCGTCGACGTCGCTCGCCTCTGCTGCCGATGTTTTCGCTTTTCCCCTCGAGCGAGAGAAAATTTTCAAATTCAGAGAGAAATGGAAAATGAAGCAAGCAGCCGAAAAATTTCCAAATTTGGCTAAAAATGTGCTGCGTTACTGTTTTTTTTCTTTGTTCTACGACAGCTGGTTACTTTTCGCTAGCTCAGCGCCAGTTTAGCTGGTTACTCACCTGTCGGACCGACGTGTTAAAAACGGGTTGTTGCCCACCTTTGCGAATTTACACAGCACAGCTCACGGGAGATGGGCCACGTGCAGGGAGCCGAGTGATGGCTGCGTTGGATGCAGCATATTGCTCATCAAAATGGACGTATCGTAAGAGAATCGTATGGAAGCGAAAGCGTATCGAGACGCGTTTATGCACCGTCGATGACTCGGTGCTCGGTGCTTCTCCTGCTGCGTGCTCCTGATTGTGGCAACCTACAATTTAAAAACACAAGGCAACGCTGCGCAACTTTCGCTCTGCAATCACACTAGCAACACAAGCACATCGGCAAAGCCTAAAAAGTATCCTGCTAGACAAGACAACAACGCCAGACACGCGATACCGTGTACATACACATAGAGTCCAATAGTAGACGGTTACTGTACGTGTGGAGGGCTTGACGATTTACGCGTCACTCAACGATTTTGTTCGACGACTACTCATTGGCCCTGCAAGCTTTTCCAGTTTCGTATACACCGACACGTCTCAATGAAGAAAGCCTCGAAGTTCGTCTCTGGTCGTTGTCGATCCGGTGACAAGTGCAAATTTGTGCCATCGTGTTCGATCGCTTCCGCCAGGTCGCTCGAAATGAGCGTAAACTCGCAAAGCAAAAGCGTTATGCGTCGGCAGAAGTCTGATCTTTTGTAGCACTTAGCGTAACCCAACGCAATATCGCCACCTGCGTGTAACGTTGCCCAACACAAACTCGCCAGCAGTGTGCATTGCCGTGTGTAGCCTGCTTGTTTCCATGCTTTTCTTCATGTACACCCATATTCGCTATATCCACCGCAGGGTGCTCAATTCGTTTATACTGTACATTGTGTCTCGTAGTACGTAACTGCGTTTGGTATGTGTGGAATTGCTACTGGCTTAATATATGTGACTCTGTTCTCATAATCTGCATAGTAACCTTTCAATGACGTGCAGCGGCTACTGAAAAGTAGGACGGTTAGGAATTCATCATAAGTGTGACTGATTCATTATGCTCATGTGTATATAAAAGCTTCACGCTCGCTGACATATGCATTTTCATTTCAATAAATTCTCTACATGCTTGCAAAATGTGCTATTACTCGGGTGCTATAGTATTCTCCGTTTCGTACAGTATTCTGCACATTATCAACTCATGCACCGTTTTCCCACACCAAAAGGGTCCTCATCTCAACGGGGGTGCACTCGTTTCCTGTCGTTATTTGTTTTGTTGTTTGTACGTACGTACATACCGTATGCTTCTGGGAAGTTCAGCTTTGTTTCCTTTACAAGGAGGAATAGTGTAGCCGCCTAGCCTGATGTCTTCCCTTTGGTTTGGTGGATTTTTTCTGGTAGCTTTCGCTTTTGAGTGTGTCTCTCGGTGGTTGGGGGGATTATTCATTCAAGGGTTAGAGGTGTCTCGGACAGTGTGATCGCGCTCCGGCTCAGAAGTGGTGGTGTGTGGTTGGCTCTCTGCTCTTTTTTCTTCCGATAAAGCTTCTCTCGGTTGGGACACGCGGCGTCGTGACTTCTTGAACGAAGTTCACGACCTTCAAAAAAAGACTTGAAAACGGTTCAGCAGCGCTACACTCAGGTTTAACCGCGAGAAGATTTTCGAAGTTCATTCTGCAACGAAGGTTTTTATAAATTTCCACTTCAAAATGTTTCCTAGTTGACAAACAAGTTATTTATGTTGAGAGTGCGAAAATTGTCGCGGAAATGTTCTTGACCTGCAAAAAATTTTTTTCGGAAATGATCATTCTGACCGACCTCGACACGCAGGACCGGGTCAAACCTGGCTTTCGATTGGGCCCGGCCGACACGTGCGGAAATTTAAAAAATAATGTGTATGTGCAAATGTGCAAACAGCCGCCACCAATCCAGCCAGCTGTCGCAGCAAAGCGAAGTCATGGGGTCCTGGGTGACAAACGTGCTACGCGTTAGCGTTTGGGGTCGATCTCGGCGGGTGCGCCCTTTTGTTGTGTCGCGTGGGCTGACGCTGTTCATAAATTAACTAGCTCTTGATATGGCGGTGTGTTTAGGGTATAAAGCAAAAAAGAAAGGGAAAAAAGTTCTGACTCAAATCAGAAAGTCGAGATCCGAAATTCAGAGAAAAACACCAACTGATCACAAAACTACTAAACTTTTCTCTTTTATAATTGTTTACACAAGTGTATGACACAAGTATGCTATAAACAGCGAACTTTTCTTTTCCACGTTACCACTTCCACGTTTCAAAAGAAACTGCACACGTTACACCAAGTTATGCTGAAATTGATCGTTCAGTTGCGTTAATGCGACGTGGCTGTGCGTTGCCGTTGATACTGAAATGTAACAACACGAATCGCAATCGAAGTTTGCAACACGTGAACCGGCAATGCTGAAAAATGCTAATTTCATTCACAGCATAATACACAGCATTACCGTTTCACGAATACTTCTTGAAGCCTGCGTTTACTGCGCCGTTCCGCGTCCAAAGGCGCCAACACAGCGAGCATTGCTGATGATTGTGGCTTCTTCCCTTCCCGCCGCTTTGAGCATCTGACGCGAGACGCTGTCCAACTCCGACGTGTCGTCGACATCCAACGCTGCGCGCACTCGAAACAACAGACAAGCACGTCGCAGTGGTTGCAAATGACGAGCTCGCATGCAGGAGATGCGCACTCGTCGCATGTCACTCTAGCCGCGATGAGTCGATCGCAAAACATTGTACAGACACATTTGATCTGTAGTATTTATGAAGCAAAACCTCGACTTTTGGTCCAGAACGGTCTGAGGAGTGGTCTAGTAAACTAGGACCAGGTCTAGGGACCAGCCAAGGACCATCACTAAGGACCACCACTACAGGGACCACTCAAGGACCGGTTCCGGATTACCACTATAAAGACCAGTTCAAGGGCCATCACCAGGGACCACCACTACAAGGACCACTCAAGGACTGGTCCCGAACCACCACCACTACTAGAGGGAGCTCAAAGACTGCTCCCGGACCACCACCACCACTACAGGGACCAGCTAGACCACGCGCAGCGCAGAACAAAAGGATAGCTAAAGCTTCAAATGAAAATTAGCCTCAGTCCCGTATCCTTTTCCTTATCAACCCTGCATAATTTCGATTTCGACGCCGGGTCGAACTGAAGAAAATCGATATTTTCCATCCAAACAATCAGAATCGAGCTTTCTCACCGATCGCGATCGCGTCCGCAAAGCACTCGTAAGCGCGCTTGATTAGAGCACGACTAACCTCGTCCACCTCGCCGACGAAGAACGTTTCGTTGAGGTCACCGTGAAAGCCACAATGGTAGGCGGTCACGTCAACTACAATAGTCAAGCAGCCAATCAGAGTTGAGCACTGTGCCTCGTCTGAGCACGTGACCTACTGTTCCAGATGTCACCTTTCACGAGCGGCCGCATGTTGAGAATGCCATGGCAAATTATCTCATTCACACGCGGCCGGTTAGCAAGTACTGTACGTATGAACAAACAATCGATAATTTGACTTGCGCAGAACTTACGTGCAGCAAGACTTTGGAAAACGATAGTAGTTCAGCGGCGACGAATAGCAATCGCGCTCGACTGATGCAACGAAACAATCGTAAATCAATAAAAGCTAGTCCGTCTATCAACCATCTATGGTCAAACAAACGTGTTTTCGCACAAAATTTAACTACAAAAAGTCTAATTTAATCTAATTTGCGCGCAAAATAATATGCAGGTAAAAAGCTAAAACACATAAGGCTGTGGCTAAAATCACGTACACCCTGCGTGTGCTATCTGTACACCAAAAAAATACATACTGAGCTTGGCGCCGTCTGACCGGACGATCAACGAGGCGAGAAAACAGTCTGAAAAAAACGTCAAACACAATCGTTGACCTAGTTTTCGAAAACTTACTCCTCTCAGCGCTAATCAACGTAGCGAGACAAACGTGAACGATGACAACTGCAGCGGGTGCTTCTCGAGCGAGCGCATCTCGATCACCTTCCGCCGGTTCAATTTCAACGTTCTACAACGTACAGTATGTAAAAGATCGATAAAACGTCAAACTACAACTTACAGCATGTAAAAAAATCGATAAAACATCAAACATTCATAAAAGATTCTCGTAATGAATGCACTGGCACAAAAATCGATAATTCGCCTTAAAATTAATTTTTCGTCCCCTCAAACCTTGTAGATTCAGTGAGGTGCTCGTAATAAGTGCACCAGCAGTAAATGAGTGCGTCTTAAACCAGTGATAATTTAATCGCTAGAAACAAAGAAAAAACAGAAAACTTCAAGAGAGTTCAGGATAGACCAGAGTTAATTTTGTCCCTAAATGCAAATTGCGCTGATCGAGAAGCGGGAAGTTGGATCATAAATTCTAACTAGATCGCATAAGCAGTGTGATCTATAAAACACGGCTATTTGAGAAACAAACAGGCAAAGCCACAACGTGGCCCTTCTTACGCGTCCGCTCTCTGAACAGCAGTCAACAGCGATAACTTGAACGCTGCCACTCGAGAAACCGGGAATGATCTGAACACGCTGGAAGTCCGGTGCAAGAATCACAACGTCACAGCCAACGGCACAAACCTAATACAAATAATGAAAAATTGCAAATTACATTTCTCGCACAAGTTGCTGCGCATTGAAGAAAAAGGCAAACTGCAAATTTATGCTCTCAACGCTCCCGACAGCGAAAGCGTTACCGCCAGCGTTACGCTTACGTGCAGTTGGAATTGAGCGCCATTCGCACGCAACGTTATGACCATCGGTGATGACGTTCTCGCTAATGCGTTCGACACATTCGTTGACTGAAAAAATCGATAGGAACACTCAGCATAGCGACGATGAGCTTACGCACTCGTTGATCTCACACAGATCAATGCCCTACGCGGCCGGTAGACGTGCCGAGACGAGCTACTTGCACGAGATGCACTGGAGAAGGTGCTTGCTCACCATGATCCAGCCGTAGTGTACGGTGAGCGCCGGTGACAGCTCTTTTGGTTTGAAACCCGACATGCGAGGCTGCACAACAAGGCAATCGATAACACGATAATCAATCAATAAATGGCGGTTATACTTTGAACGTGTACAATCGCGTTCGGAACTCCTGCAGCTCAATGAGTCGTCGTTTCCTAAAGAAAAAAGCGCGGCTTCTAACTATGTCGTCAATATAAACAACGATTGGCATCGAACGAATCGCTCGTCGTGCACTGAGCATTCCAACAAATGGTCACACTATGGTGTGCACACTGCGCGCTTACATCAATTTTGCGGCGTAAAATCAATGCATTCAGCTGGTAGTGTGTGCCGACCTCTGGCGCGGCGCCAAGAGCGTGGAGAAGCCGGACATCAGT
>JAQGBB010001390.1:0-13622 GCA_034691745.1 Prismatolaimus dolichurus
ACAGACAGACACGCACGCACGCACGCACATACAGACAGACACACACAACACACAACAAACGAAAGGTAACGGCAAGCGATCGTCAGTCGCTTCCACTCACTCGACGAACACTGGTGCTGCGCGAGTTAAAGAAGAAATAAAGCGTTCCACTCTCTCTGTGAGCTGAAAGATCAACCTGCCTTGTCTTACTAGCTGGCGTGGAACACCAAAAACAATGATACAACCGCAGAGAAGATCAAACTCGCTCTCTTCCTGCATTTTGAGAAGTAACAAACAGCAACCGCTAATGTCGGACGTAGGTAAAAAACAAGCTAACGTAACTTACGACGAGAAGACCACCTGACTTTCAACCGAAAATGCCAAGATGCTAAGTGAGGGCAAGCAGCGTGCACGCGATCCTAGTCTAATCATCACCGATGAACCCAATCAGGAGAGACATAGACAGAAGTGTAGTCAATCCACAATTCCGCCGGGGGATGTCCGACGCCTACGTTATGCTGTATAATGAATTACACGCAATACAAAACAGAGGTGGCAACGTTTCACCGCAGCTAACCAGTCCGAAAATGAACAGACGTATTAACGATATGCAACAGGTGCCCACTTCATTGCTAACCTTTAGGTAATGTAACAGAATAAGAAGCACTGTTGTAAAATTAATTAGAAGCGACGGCCGACCCAAATCGACGAGGCACTCACCGCTCGCATATCGAGAGATTCTGGAATGCGTCGATCGACGAACAGCGGCATCTTTTGCATCATTTTTACTCGAAGTTAAAGCATTCGAGCCGACGAGTGAGGGAAAGTCCAAAAAGCGGCGATGAGCAACCAAAGCAAAAGTGCGGAGTACAAGAACGACTGAAGAAATCTGGGCTCGCACTATGTACTCGGCAATTCGACTGCAGGCGCAATAATTTTCGAGAAAACAATTTTGCCCAGACACAAAACGAAAGGCAACCACCTACTTAGCTAGACAGAACCACCACGTGACGCCGATTGAGAGAACCGCACATGCACAATGAGTGATTCGAACGATAAATTAGCAATTACACAATGCCTCGGAAGTAAATGACCTGTGGCCAGCCGAAGAACATAGCGAGGCCGTCGTTCACCACTCGAGAGTGCAATATTTTGAAAATTAGCGAAAGTTATTCTCAAAACTAGCCACTCAGGAGGGGAAGACGAGACACAAGAGTGTGAGGAAAAACGAAAAGATGTGACTGACCGACGTCGCCTACTCGACCAGACAGACATCTACAAGGCTAGCGGAAGAGAGGACAAGGTCCATCTATTACTCAACAAGGATGGCCACCAAAGAACACTTGATTACACAGTGTCGAGTCGACGCGCGGCACTGGCGTCCTCGACGCGGTTCAATGACGCTATCCGCGCACACAATGAAAGCATCAGCACGCAAGAACGAACGCCTTTCGTTCGACGAGAGACCCGGGATAAGTTAACGATAAACTACTTCGAATCGAAAGCGCAAGCGCGAAACACACCAAAAGGCGTCATGCATATGATGTGATAAAGACATGCATACTCCACACATCATTAATAGTAATACATACATAAAATCTGCACCACTACGAACACACTATGCATACAGCTGCTTCTTAATATACAATACTAAAAAACTAAGATGAGAAAGGGTACATACACCGCCAATCGAGGAGCCAAACGCTCCGTCTCCCGCGTTGACATCGATGGCGTGACAAACAGTGCAAGCCAACTCGTCGATCGCGCATCGACAAGCGAAGCTCGACAACGAGCTAGCATGAACAAAATCCGAGTCCACATCATTGCTGAGGCACCGACGTGCCCCCGAGCGAAAGCCCTGAATGCGCCGATGATGTTCGTAGGCGGCTGCGAGACGACTGAGCGAGAGCTCCCTGCGCACGTCGTCGACGGACGGCATGAGCACAATACTGGTGTTTTTTGCAGACGGCGTCCTCTGCCAATAAGCGCAACTGCTGCTCGCATGGCCGTTGCTGGAAAGACCAGCCAGTGGTGCTCCCGAATAGGCTTCAAGTCGCGCCGAACTCGCCGGCATGTCGCTCAGCGGTGAAGAACGAAAGCAAAGCTACACGCAGCGTTCTTTCTCACTTCGAATAAAAAACGTCAGTGACAAAACGCACTCGATATGGAGCGGCTGTGCGTCAACTGAAGAAAAAACAGATATTGCAGCCTTTGTCGTCTCACACGAATGCCATTTGGCACATTTGTTGTCGCCCCACTTGTCGACAGCTACCTCACACAGCAGCCGAGCACCTTAGCTGTGCAGCACAAATGTGCATACCTGCCGAAGCAGAGAAAAGCCCAACAACTCGGCTACAGAAGACCAAACGCGCTCGCCTGTACCGTATGAGGACAATACATCGAAACGTGCTGTCGCATAAGATACAACAGACAGGCAGGAATGTCCACGACGGGTATCGAGCCAAAGTGGCCAAGCCAAACCCGAACCCTGGGTTTTGACCCGAACCACTCTTCGCACGCCCCACTCGTAACAAACGATCAAACCGCACGCGCGTCGTGGTCGCGGAAGGGCCAGTGAATGTTGCGCAAAAGCAAAGCCAATCAGCCCCGCACAAAAGCTCAACCACGTGGACCGCTGATCCGAACGACAACACGACAATACCACGGCAGTCAGTACGAGCAGGCAAGAGAAAGATTAAGACTGAAATATACCCGACCATTGTACGCGTGTATCTCTTTCTCTCCTGTCAAGGCTGATCGAATCGAATGTCTTTCTTTACGCCAGATGCCGCAAACATGCGGGTAGGTAGTATATAAGAATAACGTCGAACGAGATGAAAAGGTTCTACCTACCGGTGGCGTACGGAGCGGAAGGAAAGAAATGAGTACAAAGAAACGGAGCGAGGACGACGAGGTGGCAAGCGAGCGGATACGCGACAACGGGGTTCATCGATAGCACGCAAAGCGTGTATAGGACGAATTGCAAGCGACGATCGAGGAAGGGCGACTGTTCGCGCCGGCTACATACTGTACAGAACATGACACCTAACGAGGAACGCTTTGAAATGAAAAGAACATTTATCCAGCAGTGGATAGTTTGATCCCGATGCTCTATCGAGGCGTGGGTCGGCGATGGATAGCGCGTCAAACTCGTCAAAGCGACTCTTTCTCGGCCTCTTAACAAGCGTACTCAAGTGCATCCGCCCGTCAAAAGCAAAGAGCAATTGAGCTCAAAGAAGAGCGACGAACGCAAGCAACAAAGGGTCGAAAACAGGAACGGCGTCACAGTCAGAAACAACAAAGAGAACGCGACAAAGACGTCGATCCTCCTCAATCTGAACAACAAACAAGACTGACTGACAACACCTTTACATTTCTTTTCTAAAAAGACCAGTATCGTTTGCTGATACGCAAGAGAGATCGGCGAATCAATGATGACACAGCAGCGGATGTGCCGACGTAGACGCACGCGTAAAACAATTCGCCGATGGGCAATCGGGTCACACACTGGCGATTACGCAAATGCTGGACGTGTCATCTCCGTATACGTATCTCACTATTTCTTGCTAAACACTATCGCACCTCGCATCGTACAGTAATCACGAACTTCTCCCAGCCTCGCTGCATCGTGATCACACCATCAACGAGCGCACGCAATTTGCGCCATCAACCGCACCTAGGTCTCTCAGCGAATATTGCTCGAATTTATATGCTGACAACAAATACGCGTTACCTCCTACGTCGAACGATAAACAACAGACCATCAGACACACTCTTACGCAACCAGTATTACATAAGAAATGAAAAATAATTTACGTCTTCTTTCAATCGACTCCAATGAAATACGAACTGACGCCTCCTACAGGCGGCACAACCGTCAAAACGCAGTCAACTAAAAGGCGATCAAAACCTGCGCAACAGAAAACGAGGACATACAATCGAGTGCGATGCGATGAAAGAAAACAAAGTTCAATAGGTGCCAAAACTTCGGCCCATATTCTGCCCTTTATCCTCGCAAAATCGCCCAGTTGTAATAATACACGTCGCTAAAGCGCATAATACAGAGACGAACTCCAGTCAGACCGGTGAGATGCTTAAACCTCCGCATCATCCCTCACTCACTATGAACTAAAACTGCATCCGCGCAATGGACCTAAACTCCCCTCGCTCAAACCACAACACCGTACGCACAAACGCATGTAAAATTAGTCGAAAAAATATTACAGTCCTTCGGTTCTTCCCGAAAGCTGTTCAACCTTACGCCAGCAACGCAGTGACATTAGCCTACAAGTCGCCTTCTCCACGAGCTGCTGCGGTTGCGTAATAAGTTGTTCTACTCCTGAGCCAGCGTGCTCATCAGCACAGAACAAGCAGTGCTAACTAACTTTCTCATTCAGTCTTGCGCCGTTAGCTCAGCCAGTAAAGTACTACATCCAGCTGCGGGCACACACCAGCCCAGTATACAATACCCAGCAAACACTCGCAGTACTCACCGCTGCAAGCGCACTAGTACTCGCCGTCGTAGCATTGGTCCGACTGAGCGTCGGTACGGGTGTCGTAACGGTAGAAGTTGAGGGTAAAGTCGTCAATCTCGCATCACTCGCGATAGAAGCAGGAATTTTCTCCGGCCGTGTTTGCAACTCCTCTCTATCGTCGTTGCCCTCCGCTTCCTGAAAGAGCTAACATCTTCCATCCGATTTATGAACACGCAATGTATGCATACATGAATATCGTCTATATCGACTGGACCGGTCGACCGTCTTTGGTGTCGTTGCCGTCGTTGTTGTCTACTAGTTACGTTCGATGCCGGTGATTCAGACGCTACAACAAGTATCGATCCCGCCGTCAAAACACTGTTTGAACACCCTACTCGCTTCATACAAGAGTTCTCACTCTCCGTGTTGATTCCATTCAAACTCGGATTCGAAGCAGTCGCTAAACGAGCTGCCGTTGTCGTACTGCTCGGCTCAACCACAGACTTGGGCAGATCGGCATTCTTGCAAAAAAACAACCTGTGTTACGTACAGTACAGTGCGCCATCCGCGATGCACACCTGTTCGGATCTACTAGGTGGAGCCTTCCTCCAAGGAAACCTGCTTTCGAAAATATTCGCAACTCTAGTCGAAGGAGCGCGTTTCTCGACTGCATCTTCGCTCGCCGGCTTCGCGTCCCGCTGAGGATTACTCGTCACCGACACTGAAAGCTGTCCCAACTTCTCGCCCGCCGTTGTTCCATTCTCGACGTTCGGTGATTTGACGAGCAGTTCCGTCACCGATTTCACTTCCTCACCCGTTACGCCCTTAAATAACGATACAAACGATTCTTGAATGTAAAACCTGCACAATTATGTCTCAATCTGAGTGAAACCACAACGATGTACCTGTGTTGATCGACGAGTCTCGCGCTGTCGCTTCGCGCGGGCTTTCCTCTCAGCTTCCGATTCCTCATCGCGATTCGGTGGTACAAAGCTAAAACAGAGTCGGTGACATCGCTACAAACAGAATGGCAACACAAACTTACACGCTGCGTCTCGCGCTCTCGCCGACCGCTTGAGACAGCTCACTTTGCTTATTCACGTTCTTTGAAGCCTACAAAAGCATGGTAAAGCCCGCTAGAATGCATGTTAAAACAGTAAATACAAAAGTACAGTACATACACACCGAATTATAAGCAGCGGTCGGAGTCACAGTAACAGTTGTGACACTAACCGCCTGACTGACAGCAGGAGCTTGAGTAACAACAGGACTCGTTGGCACCGACGATGAAGCAATCGCTGTCGACGACTTCGACAAAAGACCACTGTTAAGCAACCACGACGGTTTCGTTGGTGCCGGCTTCTGTGCAACCGAAGGGAGTGAAATGGCGGCAGACACTCCAGTCTCAAACGATCGTTGCGTGGTCGGTGAAACTGGCAGGGTTGCAGGCTTTGTCTAAAACCGCAAGACAAGCCAAGAACATTACATGTTAATTGTTAAAGTACATTGTAAATAAGGAACTGAAGGTTGTTAAATACAGCGACAGAATCAAAGCTGATAAGCGGGCACAAAATGTCTGCTGACAAGCAAGGTTAGTAACAGCAAAAAATTTTACACGTGTAAAAATACTGCTACCCTTTGTCAAACGTAGCGGTCAAACTTTTACACTTTCCTTCTGCATTTCATCAGATAAGCGCTGCCGTTTCATACTGCTTTTGAACCGAACTACTTACATCGATTCATCAATTCGATACATTTGCAAAGCGCGATTTTTGATTTAAAAAATTCGCAAAACTCCTTAGAAAAGACGTAGCGTGTACTGTTTTCAAAAGCAAATGCCAGTACTACTAGCTTCGGCCAAAAACTTCGGCAATGACACACGTCTCATCGCTAACGGAAGTCCACTGGGTGAACGGACCCCAGGCCGGAAAATACCGGTCCGGGTCCCGATAGACGAAAATAGTTTGTGAGACCACCTAACGACGTGGCTGCGAATAAAACCCCAATGTATTAGCAAACATTAGTGAATGCCTCTATCCAAACGCAAACATGCAGATAAAGCAAAAGCAATCAGTCCCAATGGCATTGTGAAGAAGCAGAAACGCAAGCGAATATCGAACTCGATCGCATCACCTTAGGTTGAGTTTCACGTCGCGAAGTAACGAGCAGCTTGACAGGACTTTGATCGCGACGATCGAAAAGTAGACTGGGAAACTTCGTACTGCTTACGCTAACATTCGCTAATTTAGCTAATTCGTGAGAGGAAGCGACAAACTGAAACAAAGTTCCAAACTGGCAGTAAGCCCAAAAGCCAGCCACCACCGAAAAACCACATGTACAATAGAAAAGCGCTCAGCAAACAAGACACGTGTGCCAACATATGTACAGACAAACACAATGGCGCACGCTGCATTTACATACAATACGTAAAGGTTGTGATTAAAACCAAAAAGTTCCGCACACTTACATTCCTATATCCTTCAAGCTTGACGGGTTGAAGCTCAACAGCAGTTTTATCACGCGACGAATCGGAGAGTTTTGGAACTTTAAAAGTCGCATCAACTTTCACTTCCTGCCGCTTTTTAGACTTCTATAAGATGGCAAGGACGACAATAAAACTAAACTTAACACGTACCCTTACGTACACACATGCTTAAACTATCATTTTGGTCCATAAATTGGAGCAAAACGCCTTTCCCTCATCGAAACTGTTTACCTCAAGTTCGAGAAGAACAACCGACTGACTCTGCGGTCTACCAGCAAAGCTAAGCACCGCCGTCGTCTCAACCGCCGCCTGGTCTGTCGGCTCCGAAACGTCAATGACAGACAAGAGAACGGGTGTCGCAACGAAAGTGCCCGTTTTAGACGCAATAGCAGCCGCCGTGCCTGTTTCACTCGATGTCGTCGCCACGTCAACATGACCATCGCGTCCGCTAACTACAACAACCCTTCCGTATTCGAATCAAAGCAAGACAGACAGACAGACATACCACTGATTTCAAGTCTATCCAATCCACGCCGCTTTCGAGGCACTTCATTTGCTTCATCATCAACTGCTTCAGCATCAGATGCTTCGGATTCGCTCGCTGACGATCGCAGAACCGCACCTTCAGCGACTTCATCCACTTTGCTTATATGATGCTTCGTACCGGTGCTCACTCTTTGAACGGAATTTCTGCTTAAAGAAAAGCCCTCTGTACATACTGCAAGATGGACAGAAGCTTAAATAAAAAGTTTACTTTCGCTTGCCAACAGCCGCCGCAACATCCATATTCTGTTCTTCAGTAAGATCCGAAGTTTTCGGAGTTTTCTCCAGCAATATCTACAACACTAAATTCGTTCATCCTGATCAAAACGACTCTTCATCGCACCTGTGCTTGCCGCTTCTTAAGCTCGTTCAGAAACCCAGCAGTGTCAACGTCGGCAACTTCGACACACGTTTGCCCCTTTAAAATGTTCGACATATTGTCGGGCAGAGGAACGAAAACCGTAAGTACTGGACAGCGGAGTAAACTACTAGTGCAAATGTAAAAAGACGTACAGCACAATTCTTCAATTCCATGTCGGCAATGTTTTCGGCCAAGATTTCGCACGCAGATCTCTCGCCCCAGTGTGCAGCAGCGTGCAGTGGTGTCCAACCGTCGATGTCTTGGACGTCAACTGGATGACCCGCTTGAAGAAGCAAGCTGAGCAACAAACAAAACACAACATCGTAGTGCCCGCATGTGCTAGTCAACTAAGTACTAGCGAGCTGGAGAAGTGAAAAAAGTCCGGTGCGGGTCCGGTCCGTGGCAAGTCCGGGTCGAACCGCCTCCAAAATTTTAACTTTTAGTTTCGACTTTTTCGTTCAACCTGCTTATTGTATTTGCAATTTCTATCAAGTACCGCACGCAGGCATCAAGTAAACCAGTCGCTGATCAATTGTTAATTACGTTTTCAGCAGTGTCAAAAAGCTAAATACATTAGCGACAAGTACACCGAAGAAAGCGTGTCCAAAAACAGTGAAAATTCAAAACTACCCTAAAGACCGCTAACGTCCTTACTTGCCCACAACTGACCAGTGTTGCCCGCCGACCTCCGGACTGCATGCAACAGTTGAAGTAAAAAAGCGAAAATAATTTTATTTTCAATTCATTTTCAACAGGCCAAAATTTTTCAATTTTAGTTCCAGGACAGTCCGGTTGGATCCACATCGCCTTAAAATTCCAATCGGGACCGGACCGCCTACTTTTCAGCTCGCTACGTACTAGAATCAGCACTTCCCTAATAAACCAAAGTAACACATCCTTACTTCATCACTCGGACATAGCCTTTAGCAGCTGCAACATGAAGCGGCGTCGCGAGAGTCTTCGGATGTCTTCTAACATTCGTCAAATTGATCGCCGATGAATTGAGCCAATTCAATGCATCTTCATACATAACATCTTCTTCACGACTGCGCGCTTTTTCGATGTCCACATCTAAGCAAAGAAAATCGCCGGCACCAGTTAGCCACCGTCAAAACTGCCGGCTTAAACTCTCTGTAGAAACCTTTTTCTACTAGCTATGGGGTCACGATCCCCTGGATC
Source organism: Prismatolaimus dolichurus (assembly GCA_034691745.1). Lineage (NCBI taxonomy): Eukaryota > Metazoa > Nematoda > Enoplea > Triplonchida > Prismatolaimidae > Prismatolaimus > Prismatolaimus dolichurus. The sequence goes on from JAQGBB010001390.1 coordinate 9,023, forward strand.
CCCGTAGTGGCGCCCCTCCTTACGTTAGAAATACTCGCATCTATTTATGCCTGATAAAAATGCAAAAACTCACGATGTTTCTGCATTTCTTCATCGAGAATTTCGCGCATCTGCACATCATCGGCTTCGGCAAGCTCGATCGGAAGTTCGCCATCGTTGTTGGGCATTCCCACATCAGCGCCAGCATCGACAAGGAACCTAAAATATCCAGAACTTCACAATGATTCAATACAGTACATTTTGACTCTGCTTAACGTACTGAACGATGTCATGAAAGCCACACGAAACAGCCGCGTGTAACGCTGTCCATCCTTCGTTATCTTGCGCGTCAATATCGGCACCATGATCGACAAGAAAATGTACCATCTCTGGATTTTCGTCGATAACGGCCTACAATTGACTTCTAATAGAACACCAACGTCTGTCCCCAGAAAACTCCAACATAAGCTAAACTTCACTTCTACGTCATCCTCTAAAGCAACGCCCTCTGGTCCCTCCTACTCGTACGTCTTCAGTACCACTTGCTCACAGCTGAAGCACTTGAAGAAAACACGTTCGCTTACGCAGCGTTCTGTTCATACTACACAGCCATCTCTCATTGTTGCAGTGAGGTTCGAAAAAGCAGCTCGCATCACACGAGACACTCATCCCGGCACTTGAACGTACGAAAAAAACAACAACAAAAATCATCATCGAACGTCGCCCGGGCGTCAACACTGCTGCACAGGGGGGTTTTGCCAGACAAGCAATGCGAAGAATTTCCGTTCGCTAAACGTCCAGACCACAGCACCACAAGAAGCGCTTTATTGCAGCACAGCCAACGGCGGCGTTGAGCAGCTGCTCGTTTCAGACTGAGCTGAGCGGCATTAAAACCATACTTTCTCCAAGCTGCAAGGTAATTCAACAAGGAAACAAACAGCAAGGCTTCTCAGACCTATAGTTTTACTACTACATTAGAATAACACAACAGTTAAGGCACTACCCTCAAACACAACACGTCCAACCCAGTGGTAAATACTGTGCATGCTATTCCTATAATACGAGCTGCCTGGTGGCCAACGAACGTTCAATACACACTAGACTCGAGCCAATTCCCATGGGAATAATCGCCCTCATCCACAAACACCACTCTTCTCTACTCCTCTAACACTGATCCCCGTCAATAACGCTACCGGAAGACAACGAGAGCACAAGCACACATACAGGTCTGCAAGCTTCAGCACTCCTTTCCCTCAACATGTGACATGAAACTATATCTACAACAATGTGCCTTCCACCTTCAATTGGAAAGAAAATGCGCAATGCTGCTCGCATCGTTCAATCTCTTTTCTCTTTCACCGCACGTGGCAACACTTCGTTCGCTTCATTAACTCCATAATGGCTGCCAACAGCACCACACACGAGGCACTTTCGTTCAGGTCGTGTACGCAGTCAATCTCACTGACCACTCGATGGCTCTGCCTGTAGACTTGCTGTTTCGGCCTCTTCTGAAGTTCGCATCAAAACGCACAGAAGACGTCTACGCACACACGAGTAGACGCAGCCTGCACGTATTACACGCTGTACACTATAAGTAGAGCACTATTCATCAACTGCTCAAGTCACTGATCTCAAGTCACTGAATGACGAGCGACCGACGGCCGGCCGGGCACTTCCTCTTCGGAGAAGCAAACACGTCTTCCAGGTCTCCTACATCGATCGCATCGTTCGTCTGCGCTTTTTCTCCCCAACCAGCCAGCTGCATAGCCTTGCACACTTGCGCTGTGTATTACGCACTCGACAACGCCGAATGTGCGAGCGAGCAATCGTCAAACTTTATTAGTCGTAGAAAACATCAAGTCGGCGCTTATACCAGTGAAAGTGGTGGAGACCTTTGTTTCTTTCCCGATGGAATCAAACGAAAACGAGTACAGATCAAAACTGAATATTACGTACTATAACGCTCAATCGAGCGACGGTAAAACGCTCTAAACGTCATCCGATAGTTATACAACACCCAAGCACTCACCTATACCTTCACTCAAAAGATTCGCTCCCTTCTCCATCACGCAAGTGAGTGCGCAACGAGACACGAACAAACATCATGCGGGCCGATTCGGCCGCCAGCAAATCAGGCACTAACTACTCCACCACAGGCAGGCAGGCAAGAGTATCTAAATAAAACAAACTTTCGGCCCTTTTACTCTCGTTCCCTCGCGCGGCCAAATAAGTACGTCAAAAGTTACGCAAGATAAACAAGCCGTAAACTTCTCCGCTGATACGCTGGGCCGCAGTGCATGCCGCATTTCTGTCTCTTTCCGCCATCGAAGACAAGGCCTACTTATCGCATGTACACATGTTCACTGCCTCGTAAAAGCATAACCCGCCTGTCTACTGTGCACTGAGCACACAACGCTCTATGCGTACAACAAGCACACGGCTCGCATGCGCACTCGTGCTTTCGACTCACGGAGATAGACGCGTAGCTAAAAGGCGGCGATGGAACCATAGGGCAAAAAATACACCGACAATTGACTTCAAACCAAGGAAAAATTTCCTACACTTATGCCCCAAGACCTCACTAAACCTAGCAACGCGCCTCTTATGCCGATAACTGACTGGATCAGCAAACATACGTTAGTGAAAGGCGTCATCGATGCCAGCTGAGCTTGGCGGTTGAACTCACATCTGTATACTCAACAGAGCTGGCTCACCTCGTGCACGAACGCCCAACACTCAGTCAACAAGGTGATAGATGCTTCGCTCACTCTGGGATAACTAAGCAAGTAGAACACGTCGGCCATAAGCTAACTAGTAAACGTGCTGAGAATATACGCAGGACGAACGCACTGGCAAACCGGATGCCTTCGAGAGTTGTTTTCTGAGCTGACAGGCGCTAATGCACGTGATGTCTACCTTTCTGGATTCAATCTGCCGCTGCGTACACTCAACGGTAATATGGCGGTCGGCGTTCAAAAAGCTGGTACCTCACACAAGTGAACCGACAAAGCCGAAAAGCATCCAGAAACAAAAAAACGCAAGCTTCAACACTGAAAAACGAACTTCACCAAGCTAGTTAACTGCTGACTCACACGACGTCATTCAACGTGTCAAGTTTTCGCGCATCGAAACAGTCCTGCTTATGCGCTAGATGTGCACTGCCCACTACGACACGCGTTAAGACGTCAACTCAACTAACAGGCAATCAATCAACACGCGTTGGCCCACTGAGCTGTGTCAAAATGTAGTCATCGACAAGCAAAGATAAGGAGACAACTAAAATCGTTAAACCTATCCAGCAGCAACAATGACGCATAGCGCGTGAATAAGGCCACTTTCGTGACTGACGGATTCAACGCCTGTGGACGTCCTCTCAATACTAACAGCTAACACTTAGGTCAACAGGACTAGACTAATACATCCCAAGCCTCGCTAATTTTTGTACGGCTAAAGGCGCCCATACGGGTGTTGTCCGGACAACACCCATCGAATGAAACATGAAAGCGTGAAGTTTTTGGCGCCGAAATAAATGGTCCAGAGTTGTAATGCTCGACGAGGGGAGTTCAAATCTGTCATCCGTTTCGCGGTCCTGTTTCTAGACAGCTATAAGCCGCTAAACTATCTGGACAACACCCAAGAAAAATCGCATGGGCGCCCCTGGACTACCCTATATGTAAATTTATATCGAGCCATATTCAGAAACGCACCTGATGAAGTGCAGTAAGACCGTCGATATTCGACGTATTAATATCTGCCCCGTGACTGAGTTGCGCTTCAACGTCCTTGATATCGCCACTTGCGCAAGCCGCAAGGAAGACACACCTATGTAAGTGAGACAAGCAAAAGACATGTACCAAGCGACTGAAAGATCTTCGTCTACTACTTTGAAACGGTTCGCACCCCTCAGGAAATTTCACTTTTCGTGGTCTTTCTATTTGCTCAATATTCTCGACGTTGTTGGTTTCCGATTCTGCCCATCTTTTCATTTGCTCAGCTCGTTTTAAAATAGCGTTCGATGACCGTCCGGACAGCGCTCCAATTGTGACAGCATCACCCGCGAAATCGTCAATATCGTCTTTAGTGACCATTGTAAAGTGTTCACTTCACAGAAATTGACTGCGAGCGTTGGAGAGAAACAGTCCACGTGACGAAGAGTAAATACTGAAAATAAGGTTTTCTGTTATAAATCCTCAAAATATGTCGTGAATGGCAAGAAACAAATAAAAAGTTCGTGTAAAAATATTCAGCATAACAGCACAGAGAATAGAGATATAGAACTTGAAATTAAAAAATAAACACAGGAATCAAAGGTGATTTCGTGAGAACATCGGCGATGGCTTGATAATTACCACATGGACTTTCATAAAATCAAAATCACATGCAGACGATCATTTCTTTGAAAACGACTGCAAATTGAACCCATATCTTGTCAGAACTGTCAAATCTTAAAACAAACTTGAGAGACGCGTTTTCCTTGTCTCGGAGACGGAAAGCAACTGTCGAAAGATAAATAACAGCCCTTAATTAATCTCTCCAAAACTAAATAAATACCACCTCCAACAGCTCTCTTTCAAGACAAATTTGTCGGCGGAGGGATCGGCGACCGCCGAGTAAATGTATG
>JAQGBB010001391.1:0-13622 GCA_034691745.1 Prismatolaimus dolichurus
CACGACTGCGTAGAAAAAGTATTACTTGCGCAGTTTGTTTTACAAATTTCACTAAAATTACCTACTTGACCCTTTAACGACAACTGCTATCACGCACGCGACCGCGTTTTGCAGCGAATCGATCGCGGTGGTAGTGAGTGTGAGACTCAGTTTAGCTACTTCTCTAGTTGGCGCTATTTTGGAACTTGCGGAGACAACTGAGGGAAAAACGAAGTCGCCACGGGCGGACTAGTCTGAACTCTCGTACGTTGATTCTAGTTCACTTAGTTGCTAGAATATCACGAGCGCAATTACGGTCGGCCCCGTGGGCTTATATCGACGCACATGATGGTCTCTCGCGTTTCGTAACAAATACGGCAAGTCTATAAGTTTTTTTTGGCGCAACGAGACAAGTGGATCGATGGAGGCCAAATAGGCGTTAGGAAAATTGTCTTGGCAAATGCAAAGCACAGCACTGCACCTCAGTAGCAGAGAAGGCCTTCCTGCCGAGTGGATGGTACCAAAATCCACAGCATACCAACGTAAACTTTATCAAATCAGCACAATGCTCACAAAATTTGGAAAGCAGCGCTTGTTTGACCTGTTTTGTCGCAAGTGCTGTCATACGTAATCTAGTGAGAAGCGATCTCGTAAAATTTACTATGGGCAGAAAGTAACTTGAAAGGCTCCACCGGTTCTCGTGGACCTCTTTTTCATGTGATCACTCGAAAAGAGATACACGTCGGGGCATTGCGCCCAGTGGCATGTGACCGTCGGCCCGCCCGTGCTCGCCGCGCTTCGCAGGGCCCCATCCTAGCCGACGATCATGCTTAGGTTGTTAAAGCCAAAGTCGCTTTAGCTATTGAAGCTAAACTCGGTGAGTGTAAGACCCTGCCAGCCGTTCTTGGAGTTCATTCCGCCGCTACCATAACACCTGCTGCAACTCTGTCCGGCGTCGAGGTTGCACTCGAAAACGGGTGCGATGCCATTTGCTGTTTTGATGACGGAGACAGCGTGACCGCATTGCTTATGTAAATGGACAGTCGACGCGTTCGCGATTGTGACCGCTATCGCCAGCAGCACACGGGTTGCCGCGAGAAAGCGAACTTTCATTCGGGTTTGTTATAAAATCAAAGTTTAGAAGTTTAGAAGTTAGCGTTATATTTCAATAAACGTTCGTAGTGTTCATTGAAACCATAACACCAAGAGTTTGCCATCACCAGCTAGATCTAGCCATATCACCAAGAAAAATTATGTAAGAACTTTTGTGCACTATTGCTGATATCAGTTACTAGCGATAGCACATGCAATGTAGAGTTGTGCTTTGCAACAGCAGTGTCATCTGCTCATCTGCATGTGACAATAGGCCAATGAAAGAAATGCACGCAGCTGCAATTAGCTGGTTGTTTCAACCCATTTTTGCCCATTTTTGGTTTTCGACATTTTTCTGGAAGCAAATTTTGCTCCAGAGCTCGTCGTGAAGTCGTCGCTTCTTCATTTGAACAAAAAGATCGCCTAAGCGAACGAGAAGACACGTCGGCTCGTCTTTCCGTCTACACACGAATGGCGAATTGTCACTAAAGTTATGTATGTTCCCGCATAGTTTGTATTGTGTTTTCTGAACTTATTATTGATTTTCTCAGGTCGATTTCATGTCATCTGATTTCTTCGCAAACCTCGTCTACAAAGATCACCTCTTTGACGTCTCGACAATGATAGACTTGGTTGCTGTGTATGACAGAGAGAACGATAAGTTAGTTAGCAAGATGCTAGCCTCTCTCTTCAAGAATCAGCCAAGGTTCTACGACGATTTGCGCGCGATATCGACCAGGATTGCGCGACCGTAGCCTTCCGTCTGATCGTCGAGACGGCTGACGGCTCGTTCTGCCTACCGTGCGATCGGCTGACTACAATCATGCCGAAACTGAAGAAGATCGACATTCGCACAGCCGACGCAACTCTACACTGCATGTGCTATCGCCAGTAACTGATATCAGCAATAGTTTACAAAAGTTCTTACATAATCATTCTTGGTGATATGGCTACATCTAGTTGATGTTGATGGCAAACGTTTAGTGATATGGTTTTAATAAACACTACTAACGTTTTGCCTTACTCTGGGACTATGTTAGCACTTTTAGCGGGTCTTTATTGCTTAAGCTAAAGCTTTCGGGAAAACTAAAAACTTTTGGCGAAACAAAGTTTCCGTTTGCCTGGTTTGCGTTTTGCCGTAGTGATGACGCAAACCACTAAATACTGATGATGCGCCAAAACAAACGGAAATTTCGTTTTGCTTAAATGTTTTTCGTTTTCCCTAAAGGTTAGCTTACGCAATAAATGATCGCTGCTATTGCTGACATGGGCTGATAATAAGGAGAGAAGAGTCAGTTGCTACACAAAACGCTCTGGTTCCAAGGGGCGTCATCTATTCTGGCTGGTCACACTCTCACCTGCATTCGCAACGCTGCGGAGGCGCGAGAAGGTGATTCACACGATAGTTGTTGTCGAGGTGGTTTTCGTCGTCGCGATTGTCGTACCAGATTGGGCGCAGTCGCTTCTTTTGACAGTTCCAGGAACGGCGATTCTGCAGTACTATGTTTCACCTAGGCAAGACCACTTTCACGTCCACGCAGAAATTTATGTGTGTAAGTGCAGCAGGCTCACGCGATGGCGTTTTCTGCAGAAAAATGTCAAGAGATAAGAACTACCACCAGGCACCGTGGTAAAACAACCGTAAATTTGAGGGCATCAAGAAAAGCCGAAAGACCAACACGTTTGCCTTTTGCGAGCTGTGCAAAAGTGATGTTAGCATTCAACATTCCGCATTCTCGCGAGTCAGAGATCAGTGCATTACGGAATCGCATCTGAAAAATGTGCGTCAAAAGCGTCGTCCCAAGCAGCGAGAACATTTGCCGTTCGTGGCTGTTCGACGCTTGAGATGCAAGTGGCCGCCGTCGAGGGCACGTATGCCTATAATGCGGTTGCCCAACATCAGTCTTTCCGATCATTGGATTGCAGCAGCAGCCTTTTCGTGACCACGTTTCTCGATTCCGACATCGCTAAGTACTACAGCTCGGCTCAAACGAAGACGGAGGTGACTATCACAGGCGTTCTGGCACCGTTAGCTCGGAAAGAGCTGCTGGAGAAAATCGCTGGCCAACCGTTTTCGATTTCAGTCGACGCGTCGAACCAGACGCACACCAAGCTGTTCCTCGTTGTCGTGCGCTACTTGTCCGGCGAGGGTGTGTAGTCGAAGCTGCTCGAATTTCGCGATCTGCCGGGCGAGAATGTTGTGATAGTGTCCGACTACCTAAGTGTTGGGTGTCCTTTAAAATGTCAATAATGTGACACGGAAATAATATACGATTAGGTTCTTGGAAAATTCAGGTCAAATGATTTTGCGATTCCTAAGTTCTGCGTCTTAGTGCGAAAAAAACGAGCACAAGAACACTACTGCGGAACGCAAATCAACGGATCATGTATCTCAGGCCGTATATAAATTAGTTGGAGGCTTAGGGCAGACCAAATGCGGAAGCAAAAGGAACGCCTTTTTGATAGTCCACTTTGCGCATGCATGCAAACTCGTACCCACATGTTTAGCATACACTAGTTTTGCGCCGCTGTAACTCGTATGTATACTAAAGGGTCCGTCAAAAGTCGACAGAAGTCGCCTTGTTTAGACTGCATACGTTGTTTTACAAAAAAATGGAAAGTGCGTGGCTAGGCGTTACGTAATGTTCTATTGTTGAAAGTTCATATTCTCTCATTGCTATCGATAGCCTCCATAGATCTCCTGTCGACTTTTTCTGGACGCTTTAGTTATGTGCCACAAAATTGTGGTCACCTTGGTCCCGATGCGTGCCCTGTAGCTGTGTCAGCCGGGCGATTCTCGTCCAGCCGGATCGCAAATTATCAAAAATCTGCAACTGACACTTTTCAACCGCTAATAGCGCAGGCAAGAAGAAACGAATTACGCCGCGCTATATATCGCCTTAAAGCTGATTGTCTGCAGGTTATTTTCCTGCAGATGTGGAAAGATTCGACAAAGCTGACCAGTCAAAAACTAGTTTTGAGTGAAATCACTCGAGTTTCGTATAAAAATTTTGGTTTTTTAATTTCGAGATAGGGGAGGCGAAGCTCAAAAGCCTCCGGCAGTTTAGTAGAGTTTTAAAAGATGTTTTCGGACTACCTCGCGCGCGGCTGGGCGTTGCATCTGGCGCGAGCCCTGTGTCTCCGAGAAAGTGTCAAAGTTGCAGACATGGGCAAGTTGTGTGAATTTACCCTATCCCACAGTTGTGGGAGTGGGACGTATTACCGCATGTGCCGTCGTTGTCTGTACCATCTTTGCTACGCTGTGTTTATGTCTCGAATGCGTATATGGCGCTTTATAGGTGTCTGGTTCCTATGGTTATGATGTGTTTTTTAAATTTGCTTTTCCTGTTGAGAAAAGTTGACTTTCTCGTCTTGTCGAACAAACGGATCAGAATTTTTTTCAGAATGACCAGCAAGCATCCTCCTTTGTTCGCGCTGCGCGCTCCTCGCAGGATGCAAAAATCTGGAAAATCGGTTAAAAAAATTGAGAAATTTTGGTCACGAAAAATTGCTTTGAACCCCTGTGGGTCAAAAATTTGAATCGAAATGAATCGAATGATTTCGAGAAGTCGTAATCGAACCGATCCGATTCGAAGCAATTCCATTTTTTTACCGTCGCTAAAATCTGTTGTCTTTGCGAGCGTTCACGAATATGCGAGTAGCACAAGGCTACATCACAAGTAGTGCTCGTAAATCTCAATATTGCTGATTTTATTTAAAAATCTGGCATAAGAAAAGTCCGCCCCCCCCCCCGCCCAGCTCGATCGTCTGTCTTTCAGGTGTGCTTGAAAAGTAGACGTAGTTTTACTATCTCGAAGATTCTGACATTTACCAGTGCAAATCTATTTCTGAAGAGATCTAACTGCTAATGCTGGACTTGGCTTAATAAGATCATGTGGAGGCACTATGATAGTCTTGCCGATTTTAATTAACCCATCGATGTATCTTTAGTCACGTGATCAGCGCTTTGAACAGATACGTAAAGTCGTTGCGGTTCATTAAAAGCTATGTGGAAACGTTGCTTGCTGCAAGCAAAGTTTCCACACATCTTTTGTCAATCCCTTCAACAAAACGCGCCGAAAGTTGGCCTCGAGAATAGGCACATTCGAGACACTAAAGTGCGCGCCGGAAACTTATTTGCTTAGTCTACATTAGGCTTTCCCGGCGTGACCGCAAATGGATCACTTTCGATGTTCAAAGACGCCTCGATTCCACGTGTCCTGACACTATCGCCTTTTAGCGATCTTTTGAGATGTCTCTGAGACGCCAAGACGCGACACGTTTTTGCTGTTTATCGAATATTGATCGATAATCTAGCCTGCAAAGGGGACGTAAAAGATTCCTCTCTTCATTTTCTCCCGAGCTAGAAGTTAAACACATTTTTCTTTCGCTAAAATTCAATTAGCCGAGCAAATAGAGACCTTAAAAGCAATGTCATCGAATCAGAATTGCACGCTGAAAGGGCAAAAAGCTACAAGGTATCATCGTGTGTCGTCCTCCTTTTTAGTCGAGCTTCTAAAAAAACCGGTCAAAGATGAAGAACTCTGTTCGCCCGCTTGTGTTCTTGTCACTTTTTGCGGCCACAAATGGCATCGGATTGGCGCAAAGCCAAGAACGCGTTCTGTTCTCGACAACGCCGAAGAATCCGTTCTTCACCTATGGTCTCCCAGGCTTCAAGCGAAGCTCGTTCGACAATGCTGCTCTCTGTACACCGGATAAGCAAATTATCGATCGGCTCCAAGTCGCCTATCGGGCGAATAAGCGACCGAGCGAGCGTGGCGTCACCGTCTGGATCGAGCTTTGGGTTCAGGACGTGACGGCGATCTCGGAGATCACGAGCGACTTTGAGCTCGATCTCTACATCACCGAGCTCTGGATGGACTCGGCGCTCAACTATGGTGACATGAACCCGTGCAAGCAGAACGTCTCGTTGACGCACACGTCGTTGCCCGACCTGTGGACGCCGAACACGTGCTTCGTGAATAGCAAATCGGCGAAGATTCACGATTCGCCTTTTAAGAATATTTTCATTATGATTTATCCGAATGGTAAAAAATAGAGAATTTCTCAAACTATATAGGAAAGATTCTGAAAATTTCATTTCAGGTACAGTTTGGTTTAATTATCGATTAAAAGTGAAGGTAGAATCGAATTGAAGTTTTAGCTTACATACAGTAAACTACAAACATATTTTCAATAGGGTCCATGCAATATGGATCTCACGAAGTTCCCAATGGACGAAGTAAAACAAGTTGTAAAAATCTGATTCTTTTGTGCTGGATTTCACTTTTGCCTATTTAGCAAATTTGTTTTCTGACGCTCATGAGCTTCAGCTATAATACGGACGAGGTGAAAATGCGTTGGAAGATGCACACGGCGACGGCGCCGATCTCGATCTTGAAGAAGCTAAATCTTCCGGACTACACGCTTACAAATTTCACTGTAACCCGCCTCGAAATGGTAAGAAACAAGCATTACTAATTTTGATATGGTTCCAGAATCCAGCTTGCAGAGTTGATTATTGACCTGCTGTTATTCTATTGAGAGTGATTCTACGAGAACTTTTTCCGTATTAACAATGACTGTTTGCTCTCAAAACTACTCGCAAATGTTTCCACCTTCACGAACAGCTGCAGATGAAAATAAAAATAAGAAAATTCTGCAGCGGCGACCAGATTTTATCCGTTCTGAATTTTATGAAAATTTTGAGCGGAGCGCCAATCAAAGTTTAGAGCTAAAATATTCAGCGGTGACGTGGATTGGATAGCGAGGAACGCTCAAGAGCGCCTTGGGAGATTTTTGAAAAACAGAAGAGAGGATCTTTCTAGAGCGGTGCTCGCTAACAAAATTGATGGCAGTGAATGTTTTGTGTTCAATAAATTCGACCTTCTTTTTAGGCATATCCTGCCGGACAGTGGGACGAGTTGACAGCAAAGTTTACTTTCAGGCGTCGTTATGGTACGGTATTTCCTTCTTGCAAAATAGTAATGAATAAAATTTAAACTTACTTTGTCTTAGGATGGTACATGCTTCAGGCATATCTGCCGACATTTTTGGCGACGTTTATTTCTTGGATCTCATTTTGCATGGCGCCCAACTCGTTGCCGGCTCGAACAATGCTCTGCGTCAACTCGCTCCTTGCTCTGACTTTTCAGTTCGGCAACATAATGAGCAACCTGCCCCGAGTCAGTTACATCAAAGCTATCGGTAGGCACTACGTTCACAAACACCAAATCGAAAACTTGCGAAATCCGATAGCTATGTGCACATACATATTTTGTCATTTTCAGCAGCAAAATTTCGTAAGTGAAAAAAATCAAAAATATTTTTAAATTGATTTATTTTTAAATTAATCATTTCATTAATTTTATTATTATTAATTATTTCATTAATTTTATTATTATTAATTTTTTTAATTTTTTTCTTAAATTTTTTATACATTTTTTAATTTCATAAATTATTTTATTTACGTCAAGAGCGATGCTGCATTTTCAAAACAACTACCTCGTTTTTCAGACGTTTGGATGCTTGTTTGTATGACGTTCATATTCTGCTCACTGCTCGAGCTTGCGCTCGTCGGTTTCCTCGCGAGAATCAACCCCGAGGAGAAATCCACCTCTAACTCATCGCATCGTCCACGTGCGCACACTACTAGCAGTATTCCCACGAAGAGCACTGCACCGGCAATCATTTCCGCACATTACACGTGCGGACGCCGACACCGTCGCCACCACTCTGGCGGACACACGATGCCAAAAACGCCACCGATTTACTCTGCATCGAAGATGGAGGAAGCCGCGGTGACCCGTCAGTATTTCCTTATCGACTCGAACTACTCGCCAGCTCCTCAGCGGCGAACGGTGTCCGCAAGTCCTCCGCCCAAACAACGAAATCAAAATTCGCACCCGACAATCAGCTTTCAGCCTATGCTCGAGCAGAACACCGTTGGACAGCGCCCGCGAAAGCGGCACCACTTTCCGTCACGCCGATGGCGCTCCAGGCTGACCGTTGGTCAAGTCGACCGGGTGTCGTCGATAATTTTTCCAACTTTTTTCAGCTTGTTCAATATTTTCTACTGGAGCTACTATCTCCAGCCGGAGAGTATGCACAAGCTAATGGCACGCGTCGAGGAGAGCCAGTGAGGTCAAACTAGCATTTCGGTGCTCAAGACGATGTCAATAAATGGCGGTCGAGAAAAGGGCATTCAGCTATTTTCGGCAACAAATATATTGCCCTGCGCGTGGAAAGAAAAATCGGACTCGATACAAACGTTCAAATGGTAACGAAGCGCTCTGTACTGATTTATTCGGGAATCAAAGTCGATGAACATCAACATTTATGTAAAAAATTGAGTACTTTTGCTGGACCAATTTCTAATTAGCCAATATCGTACTATTATGTTAGCGATCTAATATTGCTCGGTTTTTGAGAAACAAAAATTGTCAGCGTCGGACATAAATAATTAGCACCAGTAGAAGCGAATAATTCAAATTCACCGTGACTGCAATTCAGAGCTACTCGAGAGCGTTGGTTGCGCGTTCAAACCAGGGTTGCAACGAATTTGGGACAAAAATTCGAAAATTTTCCAATCGAATAGTTAAAAATTCAATTCGAAATTTTTCGAATTTTTTTCGAATAGTTTTGAGTTTACAAAACGACTGAATTACGTCCCATAGTACCATATTTTTATGATAAAATGTGTGTTCTTGCATTACCAAATTGGTAATGTCCTCATCACTAAATCATGTGTCATCATTAAAAATGCTTGTGGAAATAGACCGAGTCAATCAAAAATGGCAGAAATTTTTTTATGAAGCCAGTAGTTAACGTAAAAAAATTTGATAAAATTCGATTTTTAATACCAAAAATTTACGAAATTTTTCGAATCGAATAGTGAAAAAATTCGTGTTTTCGAACCTTTTCGAATATTTTATATCTAACTTGACTTGAAAAGAAACTTTTTGCTCATGGCAGTGTTGCCGGATTACCTAATTCGGCATTCGTATGGAACTAGCTACAGCTGACGACGCTGGAGTTGTTGGATGTCACATGTAGTGTGGCACATTTACGATTTTACATTTCTCAAGACGAATTCAGGAAAGCACTTAGAGCCCGGCGAGGCCATCTGGAGCAAAAAGTTTCGCGTTGCCGGCTGCTGATGATGATGAGATAAGCGAAAAGTCAAGCTTCGCTCACAAATGCCCCAACTGAATATACTGTGTGCGCGCTTTTCCTAACTGGTTTTGTGGATGGAAAACCGGGCTTTCGGGCCTAGTTCGACTCAGAATTGTCCGCTCCAGAGGAATATACTCATTTCGAGCTTGTAAGGTGCATAAATAAAGATTACATGAAGGTAACCAGAACCTGATGCACTACGTACGCTGCTTATAGCAACTCTTACAGCTCATGGTTTTTACGTATTCGATTCCGAACACGCTGATCAGCACACTCTCGCATCAGCGCAGTTGCTTTATTGAAAAATGACACAAAAACATCGACGCTGGGGGATTTTATGCCGCTGTCTCTTCGAAAAACCGAAGAAGAGTGCGAGCACGAATGTTAGACTGCTGTCGGAAGAAAGCTGTAGCCAATACCAACACAGTCCTTGAATGGCAGATAGCGTCATCGTTGCAAACCAATGCAAAATGATGAAAAATGACAAGTTTGATAGAGTAGCCGATAAATCCTGATATCCGCTATCCACCGCAGGGGACGTCGAGGAGCTTCCATCTTGATTTCTATCGTCGACGACAGAAGCATCGTTGTTCTCGCCATTCTCATACGAGTTGCTATCGGCGCCAGACGGTGTCTCTTTTGCTTTCTCGTCGTGAAAAATCTCGCAACGCAGACTTTGGCCAAACGAAAGAAAGGCCTGGAGAGAAATCATCGCGGAGGCGACGGGAAATGGGCTCGTCGCCGACGCCTTGGCGAATATACAAAGCAGAACGGCGGAGAGCGTTGTTGCAAATAGAGAGAGCAAAACCTTGAAGTTTTGAAATGCGGCATTAGGTAATAATCGCGTGAGCAGAAGTGGGATGATTAGCTTTCCGCAACCAGTGAAGAGTGTTGAGTATTCAGAGGCGTCGGCTGCGAGACTGGCAGAGGAGAACATGTTCGTTGAATACTTCGTAGGAAATATCAAGGTATTATTATCAGCACTAGATAAGCGTTAATTTTGTAATACCGTTGCTTTACTCATTTGTTTCATTTTTATTTTCACACATTTTAATTTCGGCTTTATTATTGTTTCTTTTATTAGATTTTTATTGTAATGCTTTTCAACTTTTTGTATGTATTGCACTGGTATTGTATTTCTAATGTTGAATCGCTAACTACACTACATCAGTTTTTAAAAATTGACCTAATTCAAAATTATTTTTCTCCGATTGGAAAAAAAAAACATTTTTCGCATAAAAATAATCTATCTAAAAATATCACATACCGAAGAAATAACCTCACTCGACGAAATCGTTATTGTAAGAAAAACCATCGTTAGATATTGTTTCCAGCCCTTGCGGATTTCCTTCAGTTTTAAGCAACGCCTTAGCGCCATTTCTTGAAACGTTCGTAATCGTCGAATGATCGCCGGCTTCATCTTTATCGACTGTTTCCAACTCCTCCCATGCCGAGTCAGCGTTGTCTTTGCCCATATAAAACTCGATTGATTTCGTCGTAGCTGAAACTCTTTTCTTTCTTTTCTCGTCGTTTTCGGCCTTTTTGACACGCGTGTGGAGAAAATACGGCGTTTCCTCATAAAGTAGAAGCCTCTTAATGAAGTCACGAACCGTTGGTGACCAACAGCTGCATCCGCAACCTGAACGCTTTGCGTCTTCGGCAGCTTCCGCATCAGTCGCAGTGTTGCGCGTCGCAAAGCAATCGCTCAGCAACAACGAAATACAAAGGCAAACGCTGACCAGAAGCGGAACACAGAACGACCATCCCCAGTTAGTTTGATTGTACATTAGGCTCAACGTTGCTACGAAAGCGGTCAGATCTGTTCCATCCGAAGCGAGCGTCTGATTGGTCATCGCTTTCTGACGGTCTTGCTTCGGTGTGGTTTCGAGCACAACTTTATCTACCGTAATCGTGCCAAGACCAATCGAGAGGCCGGTGATGAACTGACCAATCAGAAGAAGCGGGTAGAGCTGCAATAAGGCGCCCGGAATGCAGAGGCACAAACCGACGATGTCGATGAGCGTGGCGACAATGAGCGTTCTTCGTCGACTAAATCTATCGAGTATCCATAGAGGGATCACGGAAACAATCAGGGCGCCAAACGAGACGGCACCAACAACCTTAGCAAATTCGATTGGCTTATCCGCTGTGACGTTGGTCGGCGTAGCCTGCCAGATCCAGCTGCCACCGGCGTTCTGCGGAATGTTGATTACGGCACAGTTGTAGAGCTGAAAATGGACAAAATTTGACGTGGTATAGGTGGGCAGATACCGATGAATATTTATGTTGTTAAAGTTTTTGACTATTGTTGAGCCTTTCTGCCCTTCTATGCACTTCCAACTTCGCGTGTCTTCTTTCTGCAGTTGAGAAATTTGTCCACTCAGGGTATCGATTGCAGCTGACTGCAAATTGTGTTCGATGTCCACCACTGTTTGAAGCTTTTCGACCATATCCAGATAACGACGCGAAGCTTCGGCGTCACGTTCTTTCAGCGTTTGTCGAAGTTGTTCAATGTCCAGCATTCTTTCAGCGCAGAGCTTCTCGAACATCGCCAATCGACGTGAAACTTGTGAGTCACGCTCGTCCAGTGTTAGTTGAACTTGGTCGTCGAGCAGTTCACCCTTTTCAACAACGCCATCTCGTCCAGCTGGACCACTTGGCCCACGTTGGCCTGGTTCACCTTGTGGACCTCGTAGCCCGCGTTTGCCTGGTGGGCCGCGTGGTCCAATTTCGCCGCGTTGCGGTTCCGGTGCTTTTCTCATCAAAATGGCATTTAACCAGCTTGGCATTTGTGCTAGTAAACCAGGTGGCCCTCGCATACCAGGAAGTCCGTCTTTTCCAGGTGGTCCCGTTCGTCCTGGTGGTCCAGGTGGACCAATCTGACCTGGAATTCCCGGTTCGCCATCTCTGCCAGGAGGTCCTGGCGGCCCTCGCTCTCCAGGTGGGCCAGGAGTTCCCGGTTCGCCATCTCTGCCAGGAGGTCCTGGTGGCCCTGGTACCTGACCTCTTCGCATGAAGTGGTGAAGCGGGTGCGCACACAGTTGAGTCTCTTTTCCTTCCTGGATACTCTTCGGAGGAAACTCGTTTTGCAGATGAAGGTTTATGGCAGCATGCGTCTGCCGAGGCACGTTGAGACGCGGCGTCTACACACTTTTTCTTAACTTAGGTTTGGGGTCGTTGTCTTTCGCAAATGAAGCCAAGTCGCCATCGGATTGAGATCTTTGTAGTAGCTCTTCGCCAAGTCCGGAGACGATCAACAAGGACTTTGCGCCATTAAACGCAGCTTTTCTGACGGGCATTACTCATAACTATAGTACGACGAAAGTCGTTGCCAAAAACAAAAGCTGCTAAGAACCTTGTTTGCAAACCAAGATGACTTGCGATTGGTTTTTGCCCTCGTAGCATGGTAACAAGCAAGTCGAGATCAACGCAGCAGCACATTGGCACAGTGCTTTATTCACAAAACCCGATGAAGCGATCAGCTGTTGCTAACTTCAAAAATGCGGTGATGTCTCTTTGATGTTTTATGCATCATCCTTGCTGAATGCTTCCAGTCTGCTTTTTATGACAGACCGGTGAGCGCTAAAAGTATCTGATTCGCCAACTGCAATATAAAGGCAGCAGCAATGAGACGGTATAAACCACACTCGATCGCACTGCTTTTCTTGGTGAGGAGACGGGGTCCAA
Organism: Prismatolaimus dolichurus; assembly: GCA_034691745.1. Lineage (NCBI taxonomy): Eukaryota > Metazoa > Nematoda > Enoplea > Triplonchida > Prismatolaimidae > Prismatolaimus > Prismatolaimus dolichurus. The sequence goes on from JAQGBB010001391.1 coordinate 12,934, forward strand.
CCATACTGGCTTCTCGAGATACTTTGGAAATAACTTCAGACTGCTGAAAATCTTTGCTGGGATCGCTCTTGTTAGCTAAAATAGGTCAACACGCGTGTGCCTAAAGCTGTCTTCAAATTGACGGAGCTCAGCACCTTTCTTGTGCACAGCTTCTCGCAGTGAAAAGTTTCGAGGTCGTCGTCATGTAGAAGGTGAGAAGCAGAGATGGTCGCGGTGGCCCGACTCGCACTTTGGACGGTCAGCCCGGCCCGCAATTTTTTGCAAGTTTGAGCCCGCAAGCGGCCTGCGCAAACTCACCTTTCGAAAAGTCAGCCTAGCAAGAAAAAGCATCTCACAAGCCACAGTCTCGGCTTTGTAGCTCAAATGTTTATCTATCGTAGGTGTCGCCGACGTTTGTCGTTGCTGCCCTCGAACTCATCGCTGTTTTGTACAACTTTAGCTTAGATATCGGTCAACTTTAATCCAGATTTTGGCCCGTAGCGGCCCGCAATTTTTATAAGGGACGGTCCGGCCCGGCCCGCAAATTCTTGGTGGCCTTTGGCCCGCGGGAAGCTCCGGTCGTGCCCCGCCACCTGCGGGAAGCCCCGCGACCACTTGTACCACCGACCACCGAGCAGTTGTATTATTGTTATGGCCTCGATGGACGCAATAATATTTGCATCAGATTGATTTGCTTTGTTGTATATAAA
>JAQGBB010001392.1:0-13619 GCA_034691745.1 Prismatolaimus dolichurus
ATTAAGCTATGTCCGACTACATCACAATCTTCACCTGTGGTGCTGGATAGACAGCAAACTCGAGCTAGAAATCGAACGTAGCATTTTACCCACAGTTTAACCATTTGCAGTGAATTAAAATTTAGTTGTATTTAAATTACTTTTGCTTTTTTGCCATAGTCCACCGACAGCCTTTCCATCAACAACGCCGTAAAACCACTTCCGGTGCCTCCGCCAAAGCTGTGAAAAATTAAAAAGCCTTGCAGTCCCTGAAATAAGTTTTAAAGTCTGAATTATCGATAACGTAGGTTTCTGCGTATTCTCGGAAACCGTGCACTGTTCGGTGAGGCGCCGCATTCGATCCATAAACGTATCGATCATCTCTTTCCCTATCGTGTAGTGTCCACGGGCGTAGTTATTCGCGGCATCCTCTTTGCCCGTAAGAAGCTGCTCCGGATGAAAAAGTGCGCGGTACGTGCCCGTTCGGATCTCATCTAAAAGCTAGCCGCATTTTTACGCATTTTTCCACCTGCTGCCGGTCACTATTTTCACCGATGGGCGTTGGTTCCAAATCGATGAAGATCTGCAATATGTGGTGAGCGGTCACTCATTTTTTCCAAGAAAATTGGCAGCCAATTGGGCCTTTTAAGCTTCTGTGTACAATAAGGCTGCTATACCGCTCGAGGAACGCGTTTGCCTGCACTCGTTTCAGCGAAGAAAGTGTTGAAACTTTCGTCTGCCGTTGCGAATGTTGTATCGGTGGGCAACTGACCGTCTGGTTGAATGCCATGCTCGAGGCAGTACAGCTCCCAACATCTGGCATAGAAGAATCTCATAGAAATGCAGCTGCTGATAGGCCGTATCAGTGATACGTATACTCACGCATTTCCGATCTGCACTCCAGCTTGGCTGAAAGTCAAAATGGAAAAATCGCATCTCTGGGTGCTATAGTTGTGATTAAAGTAAATAAAGGTTCTTACCCGATATGAACAGAAATGCATTCTCGCTGAAAAAGGACGACATGAAATCGGCTTTCTGTATCAGCGAAATCGAAACCTCAAAATTCTTTTGGCTTACATTTGAGTTACCGCCCGCTTTTGGCATTTTCTGTTGAACTCGTGCAGGTCGAATCGAAGAAAGTTGGGAAGCTTGAAACTTTCGCGAATGACACCTTTTGTGCGTCACGATGAAGTTCGCGCGCGTGTGGTTGCTAGCAAACATAGGCTGTCAAATTTAGCGTTCATTTTATTTCTTCATTAATTCGCGTTTGTCGCTAACGGCGACGGGAATTCGCGCAACAGCAGCTTACAACGTCAATAAAAGATAATTTTGCGAAGAGATGTGGAGGAGCTCATTGTCTGGAGCTATCTGCATTGGGGTAAACGCATTTCCTTGGTCGAAAACCCAATACTGACGTTGCTATCTAAAGCACGGGTTTGTCTTGATCTTGCTGTTTTGCGTAGCGTGGCCTATTGTCGTTAAGCGGGCTGAAAAGCTAACAAGACAGACGTGCCGTAGACACACTTACACGTACGGATCTACTCGGACTTGCAAACATTTTTCAAAAATTTCGAAAAGAATTAACACTCACTTCCTTACCACATTTTCGCACGAAATTGGTAGCTCTATCGGCAACCTAAAATCATTACAAGTAAATCGGCAAAGCCGAAAAGGCATCTAAGCAAAAAAACGCCAAAGTGCGTGGAAAGCAATTCCAGACGTGAAAAAGTACAGGGGTGAAAAACGACGAATCCACGGGTTTTCATGCCTGCACGTCGCACAGCATTGACGCTGTATGTTTAGTGAAAAAACTTTTGCACTGTTCTGGAACGCTCGAAAACTCTCCCTGTAAAACTTTGTAGAACACCTGGAACACTTTGTGAAACATCTGGAACATTCAGGAAAGCGCTGGAACGCTTTGGGACACGCCGAACATGTTTTGAAACATTCTTGAACATTCCGGAACACCTTAAAACATAGTCTTCTAGGATACTCTTGACGTCCACTAACTTTCGATTTTTCGAGGAAGGCGAAGGGGCAATAGGGGAAGCAAGGGGGATAAAGGAGAGGCAAATCCATGTTCAACCCTATAACTATCCTTTGCTGACGCGTGTGCGCTCCATGGAGTAAAATAGTGAACGTGTTCGCTTCTCAGACCTTTGAAATCTCTCTGAGCCAGCTGAAATTAGGTTCACAGCTGACAAACTTTCTTATACAAGACGTACAACATGAAGCCTATTGGTCTTAAGCCTGTCGTTGCCGCACAACGCAAACCGCGCACACTATGAATGAGTCATCAGCCTCGTTGCAAGCGCACGGTAACTTGTACATAGAAAACTAGTTTCAAGCCGTTTCTTTGCTCCAATATTAATTTTACTGTGTCCATCCGCAAACTGGTCCATCAATTGACTCTCGCTGTCTGACGCAAAAAAACGCATTTCGATCCGAAGCCGATACGATTTTCTAGTGGTTGCGCAGTGGTTTTCACCCCTCTACCTTACAGAGGTCACGAAGGTCGAATATCGTGGCGTTCTCGCTTCACTTCAGGCGGGTCTTCTACCTCGCCACAGCCGCTCTGGCCGCGGTCGTCGGGCTTGCGGCGCTACTCGGTAACGAAGTGCAACTAATCTTCTTGCTTGCATTTCCGATTCTCCCGCTGACCATTCAATCGATCGGCGTCCGCTTTTTCGACGAAACGCCTCGATACCTCTACTTTTCTCGAGCCGATCGACAAGCAGCACGAGAGGCGCTTCGATTCTTCAACGGCGAAGACGCGAAGATCGACGATTTGCTTGTCGAGAGCGAAGAAAGAACAATCGATACAGAAGAAACGAGTCGTTCTTCGATAATCATGGGATAAATTATTGGCTTCATGGCGTGCGTTTCAGTAGCCTTTACCGGAGTCACTACGCTTGCGTCCTTCTCGACGTCGATGTTCGTCGCTGCCGGCGTCAGCAGCACATTGGTGCAGCTTGTTTACGAATTCAAACAAAGCGTCAAATTTCTGAGCGCTCTCTGCGCCCTTTCGTTTGTCGAGCGAATCGGCCGTCGGATACTCTTGATTTCAATGATTCTCGGTTTAACCTATAGAATTGCACTTTCGCTATTATCGCTAGTTTCGAGGGGTCCCTCAGCGTTCGGGTGCTCACCTATGTTCTTGGCGTAGCGCTAACCTCGCACGGTGTGTTTTTCAGCTTCGGCATCAGTCAGATTACATGGTTTCTTGCCTCTGAGATGGTGGCACAAAAAGAATGCTCGCGGGTGCAAATGGTTTCCACTTCCGGTTACTGGCTTATCGTGATTCTCATCGGAACGGCTTTCTATCCGCTAAGCCAGGCCGGCTATGGACCTGTGGCCGTATTGCTGCTTTTCGTCCTGTGGAGCGTGGCATGTGCTGCGTTTTTGTTTGGTTTTATGCCAGAAACGAGAGGCGCGGTCCAGCAGATATTACTGAGGACCTGGAACGGCGACACAGGATATTTTACAGCTGCGCGACTCACAAGATGGCGTCGAATGTGTAGCCAGACTGCGTAGGCGATTCAGTGTTGAGTTAAAAATTATGTTTCATTGCATCTTGCCTGGAGCGCGCAGCTTGTAAGCAAAAGGATAGCTAGCTATGTGCAAAGAAGTGCTGTTGGATTTACCCGCTGAATCATTGCCGTTTGATCAAGCCGATGTTGACTTACGTCATTTAACCTTTCACTCAGTCCAAACAATATTCGGCGTTCTCAAACTCTCGACAAGTTATTTTGACAACAAACTGAGAACGTGAACAGCTGTGGTCCTACGCGTGTAGACGGGGCTCCGTTTCCCACACCCCAACCTGGAATGATTATAAAGAAATTGGCAGCAGTAGAGTACACATTGTTCATTTCGTTTTCAGGATCAGGGTGTTACCACAGCATATTTTTTGTTCCGTAGTTGGCCATCTGCAAAGGGGCCAAAAAGACCGATATTGAAGAAGCTGATTAGACTAATGGCAAAGCTTCCGGTACTTCGTTCGCCGAGCCACACAAAGGAGGCCACTTTGAGAACAGCGACAGCAAATTAAAACGTTTTTTATCAACTTCCTTTTAGAATCTTCTCTCCTTTTTGCGCTTCCGACCAGCACCAAATTAGCTTTATACAAGAAATATTCGAAATGGGTCAGCTGGAGACTATCGCCGTTTCGGCAGCTTGCTTTGTGTTTTTCGCAATTCTTGTCCTCTGCGGTTTCTGCTTTATCTACTATCTCGATCGTGGCGTCGATGACCAGGAACTTTGTGTTGTCTCAACGGGCACCGTTTTCGATGACGTCAGCGATATGCAGCTCGCCATCAACGAGCAACTCTACGCGGCATCGATAATGTTGAAAGAGATCGGAGAAAAGCTTGCCGTTGACTGATTTTTTTTTCAAAAGAAGCAAAGAAATCAGCAGAAAAGGCGGAATATTTCCCACAGCAAATATCGGTATCGATACTCAAGAAGTGCGACGCTCGAAATTTGAGAGCTTCTGCACGATCGAGTTTAGTGTGGACTGCATTTCGTTAACTTTCGCGCTCAAAGATATCACGTTCGCGCTTGTCGTTCGCTGCTCTTCGCGCACCTCGCTGATCGAATTCGACATGTCTAACTCGAGCTGCACAGTAGAAAGTATGAAATTGTGCTGAAACTAGGGTTCGTCATTCGGTACACACTATGTTTTCTTGGTGCATGGTGCACGTTTTCGGTGCACACGGTGCACGCGCACCGATGTGCACCGAAAAGTGAAAAATTCAAACTCATATTTTTCTTGTGAAAAGCGATACAGTCGAAAAAGTGTGTTATTGTGCATTTGCGGTTGGAGCAAAATTTAGAAAATGTTTGCAAAAAACTACAAAAATATTGTACTTGAACTAAATTTTATAGAAAGTTTCATAAAACTTTGCAAAATGTGCAGGCTTTTTAGAAAAAGTCGAAATTTTGAGGAAAAAAAACCTGCATTTTCTGCGTGGGAAGCTCCGGTGCACATTCGGTGCACAAAAGATTTCCTTGTGCACCGTGCACCGTATACCGCGTGCACCGAGGACGAACCCTAGCTAAAACATCGTAGGAAATTGCGTTTTCTCTTTATTTTTACCTTTGTAAAGTCAGTGAGTTTGTTATTTTGTTCGGCCACCTTGAGGAGTTTCCACTTGACACGTCTAAAACTAAAACACACAATCGATGTATTATGACGGGAAAATGCGAAATTTTATTAATTTGTACAATTTATTCTTGCAAACTTTATTTTAGTATTAGCTAAACACAAGTGAACGTTTCTGTTTAAAAAATTTAAAACTAAAAAACTTGAAAAGCTACATGATTTTTGTTGTGCAATCTTCGATACACAGAAATCGCGCAGACCGTACTCGGCGATGGCGATGAGAAACTTTCGCTGATGCATTCTGACTTTGTAAACCTCGCGGCTTTTTCTCAGGCTGCGATACTTGTAGATGAACCACATTTGCTGGAGTATTCGCGCGGCGACGTCTTTTTTCTGAGCGTCGAATAAATTTCCAGCTAACAAATTCGTAAATCATCAACGTTGTGTGTTTACCAGTTTCAGTAACCGCGAATCTCGCATAAACAGATTCACATGCTGCTCGGCGACTGACAGTTCCAACTTTCGCGCCACGACCGCAGTTAGTGCTGATGCAACGCCAATGCCCTATTTTTAAAAGTAACATTTTTACAGCATCATTTTTGTCTGGGAAGTATATTTTCCGTTGGAAGCGTATTAATCTATGATTGGTAGTTTGGGGCTCACCCTGGGACCCCACCCTCTCCCCCATTGAGAAAAATATTGGGAAGTGACCTCAATTATCAATGAACTTTTTTGAGCTACCAAAATCGGTCGAAATGTTTGTGTAATGCCCACTTTTTCTGCATTTCCAATCATCTTTTCTGCTGAAAAAATTTGGTAAGAGATATTCCTTACTACTTTATTTCCGGCTAGTGTCCCGACATTTTAGCAGGGGCACCCCTTACTATTTCTGCATTGAAAATTTCGGCTTAGAAATGAGGCGACCCACGGTGCGCCCGGGAGAAGGCGGAGGGATCAAAAATTCTTGCCCCCCCCCCAGCTACCAACCCTAATTAGAGGAGAGAAACGCCATTTTAGAAAAAGTGTCATGGGAGTTAGGTCACATGGCGTCTTTCGACAAATGATATAATAAGCTACGCTGAGATTTTTCACAGCCAAATCACATCTTTTCAATCGCCAATCCGAGGAGAGAAACGCCAATCCGAGGGGCGAAACGCCATTTTCGAAAAAGTTCGTGGGAGTTAGGTCGCATGGCGTCTTTCGACAAATGATATAATAAGCTACGCTGAGATTTTTCACAGCCGAATACGGCTGTGAAAGAATTTTTTCAAACTCAATTTTTTTAACCACAGCGAAGACTAGCCAAGGCTTTGCACGAATTGTATTGGCTTGAATCATTTGAATGTTTTTACCATAATTCCAGTGCAGGTCGATAGGAAACGTCCGCACGTCGTGTTTGGAACCACGTCGCCGTATCCGATTGTCATAAACGTTACGGCGACAAACCAGATAGCGTTGCGATAATCGTCGACGCTGTTCCTGAACGGATTGTACTAAGCGCCGATCAGTATATCTTGTAAATTTCTTCCGCATACATCTCCCAATCACACTTGCAATTTAATTTTATTATAAACAATTTTCTAATTAAAGTTATTAAAATTAAAATTGATTAATTAAATTAGTTATTAAACAGTAACCCTTTTTAACTTTAAATAATTCGAGAAATATATAATTTAGAACTGCAATTGGTACCTCTCGCAGGTGTAAAACATCCAGCTGACAACGACGCAAAAAGATAGCCCAAACAAGATAAGCACCTTCGCCGGTGACTCCATCGTTGCCGATTTGAGAACAAACGTGAAGTCGACGCTCACCCTGTTCAACGAGGCGACAGTTCTTGTCGCAGAATCTTTAGAAAAACGAAAAAGTGAGATGTAACGATTCTCGAGGTCCACTCACGCCAACGACCGGTTTAGATGGTCAAAAGCCAGCTTCTGTCAACAAATCTGACGCTAAAGGTTTCCAGATGCGAAGAGAAAAAATGCAAAAACATCTTGGAGATAGTGGGGCTCGAACCCGCACCTTCCGTTTGAGAGCCTAAGAAGCAACCACTACACTATAAAGCCCATGTAAAGTACTGCTCTAGAACACAAGACAATCGAACCCAGCGTACAAATCATGTCAACGCAGTCGCAAGATACAGGCAAACTTAGCTTATGTAATATGCGTTAGTGAGCATGAAAACCACGCATGACAAAAACCGTCGACGACAAGAACGCCCATACAGAAATTGCCCACACCAAATTTGAGCCATATCCGTCCAGGCATTTTCGATTTATGCAAAAAGACATGCAATTCTTACGTGGAAGTGAGCCTACTGGAGCGGCATTCCGGTTTTTAGGCTATCGGGTCCCACCTTCCAGTCAGTTTCTACCCTTGTCCCAAGGTGCCTCCACAAAAAATTTCAGGCCGCTAGTCCGCTTATTTCCAGAGATATCATGCTAACAAACAGACAGACGGAGGGACAGACGGACGGACACACGGGCCATCGCAAAAGGCACACTCACGTGCTTGAGCCAAAAAACTATTCGTAATAGATGTGTTTCATACACGAAAAAATAATAGTGTGAAACAACTGATCAAAGAAAAGAAAATTTCATTTTCAGCCCAAAGTAGCAAATTAGCATTAGTAAAAGCAGAAACAAAATGCGCCGACCTTGAATGCGCCGATTGTGCATGACAACGAAGCGTCCCAGCAGGTAGCATCGGAGGAACACGCAAAGTGTTAGCACTGTGTCGACTGTGGTTGAGTCGAGCGGAGGCCGCCTTTTCAACAGTGATTCTCGCGGGTTTATTGTTGACATGCCTCTAGAGCTAACGTCCTGCGAAGGTCCAGCCTCGATCTGATCATGCGGCGTTCGAAAACCGGGGAACGGTTGCAGAACGCAGACAAAGATTTCGCTCAACATTACGAGCACTCTACTGGAGCTCACGCTAAGGAGCAGTGCATCCGCACCTAAAGACGCGGCCGGATTAGAAAATCGGTATCATGTGCTCATGAAGTCACGTGTTCGTGTCACGTGACCCTACCTGTGTCGATGGAACACAGCTTAAAACAAGAAAAAACTTAAGAAGCTAGGCTTAAAAATTGCGGCTCAAGCCCAAAAGACCAAACCTGAACTTCGGTCAAATGAAATAGAACGATCAACGCGATGAGAATACCGCTCGAGAGGAGAAGAAGCGTTCTGAGTGCCATCGATAGCTAAAAGTGGAAGAAATTCGAAATTTTAAGCTAAAATTTTAATTTCGACGAATATTGACCTCAGGACTGTCACCACATTCGACGTCGATGACCGCCAAGCAAATCCCGAGAATCGCGAACACCGCCGCAACGTCGTTCACGCGCGTTCTCCTCACGTAGAGGACCTTGCGAAGAGTCAGCCGCTGTTCCACCGTCGATCCCTCCTTGTTCTTCGCGGCGCCCCTCTTCAGACCGAACAAACCAGCCTCAAGCTTCTCCGCCGCCGTCATTTTCTGTTTTTGTGCCGTCGATTCCCTCCTCGATCGATTCGACGCCGATTCGGAGATCCGCCTCTCCGTCTCCGAGCACGTAAACGGACATTCGTCGTCCGGGCCGGAGACGCGGGCGCTCAAGATCTTCTTATAGGTCTGCTGAACGCCGATGACGCGCATGTACTCGTTGCTCACCTGCATCAGGGCGTTATCGGGTCGGGGTGTCTCGAGAACGACGACGACGCTCGGCCGGTTGAGAAGCGCGGTGCTCTCCTCCGGGGGATACTCGACCGAGCGGGTATCGAAGCTGGACACCGTTCGTCGCATGCCCGACGAAGGCTTCTCGACGCCATTTGGGCATAGGTGGTCTTCTGGTTTGAGCATCTTAATCGACGATTGGTGCCGAAGTTGGGCCCGATTGAAGGGTGGAACGACAACCGAAGTCATGTTTCGTTAAGCGGAGAGGCTAATGCAAAGTGTTCGCTGCGCGAGAATCGCAGCTGCTCGCAGCTAATACGAATGCCGTCGCGAAAATAAGATTGCGTGACGACTCGGCGAGATGGTCGTGGGAAAAACAGCTACTTCTTGTTCAATACTTGCTTATTGAGAACGTTGCCATGGCCGTCTGTCGCACTGAAGCCCTAGCCAGTGGGCAACGTGCTTTTCGCAAGCTTACACTGAGCGTTGAAATCTCGCGCTAACCAATATTGCGGCTCGTATTAGGTGATAAACCGTTTTAAATTAAAATATTTATGTTTTACTATAAGAGGAAAGCTGATCAACGCAATATGAGATGCAACAATGAAGTAAACAGTGATATACGGGCAATCGATGGGAGCTTGACGTTGTTTTGCGAGAAACGACACCCCAGAGAAATTGTGAACGCAAATTCGTAGTCCAGAATCGAATATCGTGCAAGGCTAGATGATTACTGCAAAAGAAAACATGTGACAAAAGAGCTGAATCACGTAACTTCGTAGTTCGCAAAGATAGCAAAAATTAAGTAATTAAAAAATCTTTTACTATATCATTTTTGTGCACTTTTCAAGTCTTTTCAAAGAGCAATGAGAATCGATTTTTGGGTTTCCACGCGCCTAACTCACAAATACGATTCACAATTTTTTAATTACAGCCATTGCGTTGCAGCAACGTCTGCTATTATCTGAGCTTTATGGTCTCATCTTAAAACAGATGAAATATCGATAGAACGAAGAGTCGCTCTGAACCTTTCGAGGTCAGTATCGAGAAGACAGAATTCTCCCCCAGCATGACGTTACAAAGAAACGAGCCCGAGTTGAGACACATCGATTTCCAGGGCTCACTCGAATCTCGGTAGACGTGCAAAAAATGACGCCAGCCCTGAGGGCAGGGAAGGATTGGTCCGAGCTGACGTGCGTAAAACGCATCCTATGTTCATGGGGTAATAGTGCTGACGATAGGCAGAAATGTCGAAAACAAATTAAAGTTTTTCCTGCTATTAGTTATGAACGGCCGTTAGAATATCTGAAGCCTGCGTGTCAAATTTCCGGCAAATCGGTTGAGGAAGTCTTGAGTTATGAGAAAAGCAAATTATAAAATTTCTCCGCTTGTGACAAGAAGCACGTATGCCCAAACCACCGATGACAGCATTTTTAAACTACGTTGCATCGGGAACATTCCCATCAAATTTGAAGCAAATCGGTCCAGGCTTTCTGGAATTAGAGGCAAAATACGCTATTACACTCTATTTTTAAAGTGGATATGGATCTAGTGGATCATCATCCTCGCGGAGCAGTAAGTGCACTGGGCTTATTTAAGAACCTGTCCGAGTCTTTGGTCCATAGTATGTAACTGCCAAGCTTTGGCCCGCTAGCTTGCGTATTTCAAGCACTGTCGTGCCTACGGACGGACAGACGGAAACAGACGGTCAGGTTCCATCGCATAAGGCCTACTGACTTCGTCAGTGAACCTAAAAACGAGAAAAATTAATCTCATTTACTTTGACTATGACATTCTTGTAACTGCAAAAATTGCGAAAATTATGACTGCTTCGATGGCATACTTAGCTCCATTTCGAAGGCTTGCAAAATCGCAGAGCCGGAAACGTGATCAGAAAGTTTAGTCTCTACCGCGGTTACTGAAAACTTCAAAATTGTGCCGGTTTTAAAATGACAAGTTAGCTGTTAGTTTTAAAATTTTTTTTAAGTCACTGTGTACCCATGATGCAGAAAGGCCAACGGCTAGATTTCGTTCTACTCTCATGCGTTGTTCAGCTTCTGTTAAACGAATTTCAAATCGAATTAACGGCATGAACAATTTTACGGATGCGAATTTTTATACTGCCGAGCACACGCAATACAATTATCCTTCAGACACATGCGTCAGCAGCTAGGATATGCCGACAGAAAATACAATCATTGCGCAATCTAATGTTCCCGTCGAAAGTCGTCTCAGCTAACGCGCGACTTCGTAACATCGTGTGGGCAGCGTAATGCGTCCTTGTGGTCGATCTTCGAGAAGTATCACTTGAGCATTTCGGACGGATTTGCACAACTTGAAGAAAAATCAGCGAGTAACAAGATAATATTCTAAAAAAATAACACTCGTGTTATTTTTCAAGATATTATCATGTTACTCGCTGATTTTGGTGGTTTATACTCAGCAATGCACTCGTAGGCCGGCTCTAACGTGCAGTTGATAAAGGCTAAGTACTCCGCACGAAGTTCGACGGATAGTCATCAGTTTGAATGCCCAATGGCGACGCTTGAACGCAGATTAAAAAACAAAACTTTTTCCCAGATATATTTTATCTTTCAGTTTTTAATCTGAGGTAGTTCGGGGCGTATCCGGTCATTTTGTAGTACGCCAGCGAAGCGTTCTTGAGGCGCACATAGTTTAGTTTCTGGCAGTTTATGACGCCGTTGAGGTACTGCTCTGGGAGGAGCCGATGGCTTCTAAACCGACTTTCAAAAGACATTCGCAACTTTTAAGTTGTAAAGCTACGGACGTCAGCCGGGGATGTGTGTCAAACGGTGAGCACATCGCGAAGGCTCACTTCGCAGAACAGGTCGTTTAGATGTCGTCGAAGCACTGGATAAGCTCGGTGACGGTTTTCGCAACGACCGCTTCACTTAGGACGGAAATGAAAGCACAAATTCTAAGACTTAGTGCGAAATATATCGAAAAATGTGACAAGCTGAGACTCACAGAGAAGTGCAGTAAAAATGATTGAAATATCGTCTGCTGGTTCGTGCAAAAATTCGATCCTTTTGTTAAAAATCTGATCTTAAAAGTGCTTCTTTTTTGAAACGGCACCGCATGTTGTGTTAAAACTAGCTACAAGTTTCTCCGTGAGTTCAGCAGCTGTTACGCTCGAAAAACTCGGAGAAATTCCGACGAGCAAAACTCAGAGAAATCGAATTATATTTGAGTCCATAGGATTTCACGTTTAAAATCAGCATTCTGCGCGGACTTCAAGTATTGTGTTAGAATAGCGGAACATATGAGCGGTCACTACTTCTCCGACTGCAAGCCGAAGGTGACCTGCGTGGACAGACTCGGCTATCGTCTTTGCGCTGAATTTTGAAGTATTATCGAAAGGCTCACGGGCCTCCAGTAGATATGTGAGCGTTATCGGCGCTGAGGCGTATTTCGTGTTTTATTTCTCGATGTCGGCTTATTTGCATTCTGCCTAGAGCGCGAAGCGCGTAAGCAAAAGGATGACTAAGTCGTTGAACAAAAATTATCCCCCTTCCCACATCAACCCTTATTCCCTCCCTATCCTCTTTTTGTCCATTATTCCCCATCCCTGACCAAAACATTCGCGTGCTAAGTCTTCACTGCCACTGCCGACTTTTTTAAGCCCACTGACGAAGTTAGTAGGCCTATTGCGGAGGGGCGCGTCGTCTGTCCGTCCGTCCGTAGACATAATAGCGTTCGTAAAAAGCAAGATAGGTTCGGCTCAAATATTGCAGGTAAGTATTTCGGGCCAGAGCTAGGTTTAAGTTCGTAGATGGGCCCTGGGAACCTAATACTCCCCGGGAATGCCGTTTCAGCAGGCCCACTCCCATGTCAAAATAAAGTGTTTTGCACATAACTCCTGAACGTCTCAACAGATTTGGCTGAAATTTAGTGCTCCCCCTTCCCACATGCAAGGCTTCAAAATTTTTTGTTATCGACGATTTTTGAAGTAAGAATTTTCAGACCCACTAACACGCATTATGTAAACTTCGTTTGCGCATAATCACTTTGGCTCAACTTTGATGTGTGAATTGACCACATGATATTCTTCGCAATTTCTTATCAATGGTTGGTGTGACGGAACGCCAACCCAAAGGTCACATGTTCGAATCCCCCTTCCCACTTACCTTTCACATTTATTGGTGTTGTATTAAACTCAGAAACACCCAGTTTGACGCCAAAACAGGTTTTGCGTCAGTGGGCTTCGAGGATCGGTACATCCAACTTGTTGCGCACAGCGAGACAGAATAATGAAAACCCGTGCCCGTATTATTTCATTCCGTGTACAAATTTCAGCGCTTCTGTAAATGACCGTTTACACATATGAATGTGTGCCCGCAGGCTCGGTTTGTTTTTTGTCGGAGGCAGGCCTTCCGGCTTTGCTGGGCCCTTGTTTATTTCTGTGCTGCTTTGAGCGTTGTGCTTGCATTTATAACAACGGATTTACAATGGACACACTTGCATCAACTTTAATATTTCAGTGAAATTTCAGCAATTTTTTCACAAGCATTTTCCCTTGCGTGTTTACATTGATTTGAGAATGGATGGATGTACGGTTGTTTGCCGCACGATCTTCTTGCATTGAATGCCAAGAACACACTAGTGTCGTGAACGCCATTCTTGTTGTGATTGCAAGCGGCTACGCTTATCCCAAAGGGTATAAAACACGCAACAATCAACGTTGATTTGACGTATCTACGTAACACTGCTTGAGAAATGCTGGTTTTTAAATTGGAGTCGACGTTTTTGTAGCTTTCGCCCTTCACCAGATACAGCGTTTGAGCGGGTACAGAGACCAACTATTTTGTTTTCTTTAATTTCAAAATTAAGGGTTAGTATCATGACGAGCACAGCGAGATCGTCA
>JAQGBB010001393.1:0-13618 GCA_034691745.1 Prismatolaimus dolichurus
TTTCTGTCAGCATGCAAAGAGCCAGTGGGTATGTGCAAAACATACGCGATTTCAGCAATGTAGATTTAGAGCCACAGGCAAAGAATAGAGAGAATGTTAATGTTAAGTCAAGTTTTCAGTGCCGTATTTCGCCTAATCTTTAACTTCAGCACTGTGCACGGCAGTGATCTCGTTCGGTAGATCGGTGGATCCGTGGACAGTGGACATTTTCGGTACACGGTGAACGGTGGATAAGTCCTGTCCACCGATTTTTTGCCTCTTATTGAAAAAGTTTTTTTATTTTCGTTAATTTTTCGCCAATTTTTCAGAAATTTTCATCAATTTAGCACTTAATGTTTTTTGTTAGGATATATTTTCGTGTTTATGGTGTCACTTCGAGTTGCAGGGCAGTTAGTAGTAATATCCATGGTATCTGGAGCGCAGTCACCACTCTCCGCACGTTTTGACGTGTTCCTTAACAGCGATCCACTGCAAGAATAGAAGGTTAGTCCTTTTTCAATGGAAATCGGTGGACTTCCATCGATCCAGCAAAAATATCCACCGTCCACCGAAAAAATAGTGTCCACCGAAGTGTTAATGGCTATCTCATGGTCGCAGTAAAAAGCGCACAGCTGTGCTGCAAATAAAAAAAATCATGTTGTCGCAAGACGCCCGAACATGTTCATATCTGATTTGTTGTTGCCAACTAGCGTACGAGCTCGGTCAGTTCAAGGGTGTGGTTAGAAACCAATTCACAGCGGGCACTCACCGTTGGACCAAAAATGGGTACCGCCAGACTTCGGTCGATATTGGTGGGGATAAAGAAGTGGTCCTCATCTGCGGTGCGGGGTACGCCTGCCCCGTGCACAGGACCACTGCCAAATCTCTAAAGGGGATTGGCTCCCTGCGCTAAAGCTGCTTTGCACGGTGCTTCTGCACGGCAAAAAAAGTTCGGGTTTCGGCATCGACTGTTAGTTCGCTGACGACTGTGCATCTGCACGTACTCCACTGCGTGAACATATTTACCGTATAGGTAGATCGTGTCAGTTTCAGACTTGGAAGCGTTGCGTTCTTTCTGAGGATCGAATCAAAAGACAACAAAATCCTGCGTGGCAGCCAGATTGAACTATACGCTACAAGTTAGGACCGAGCTGGACTGCTCGTGCCAGTGCCTGGGAGAGCTGTCTGACACACGCTAAACGAAACACGCTCCACAAGCAATATGACAGACATTTTAGACATGTCCTTCTTTGTTGTTTCTATTGTGTGAAAAATCTACGTTTTATCTATTCCCGATGTGTAAACCTGAGTTTCGCTTTGTACAAATGACGTTTGGAGTGTTTGTACAACTACAAATTTCACGCCCATGCATCTTGCCTCTAAAATTGCATTCAGGTGGGGACCGTGCAAAAAAACCCGTGCTAGAAAAAATGGCATTTTTGACTCCACCTTCTCGTCTTCTTTTTTACGTGTAAAAGATAGGCTATGTTTAACACATAACGTGTTCTTTTCGGTCACCCCCACCCCCCCCCTTCCCACGCACGTGCTTTTTGCACGACGTTTGCACGGCTTTTTGCGGGAATTACCTTGGACTCAATTTCTATAGAAAGGGTCTATGTCTACATAGCCCTTTTCAAAAGAAAGCGGCAGAGCAGGCTGGCAAAATTCCGTCGATTTGGTGTTTCTGCCCGCTGGTTAAGGCAGCAGCATCGTTCCTGGCAAATTTACAATGAGTTTAGCTCAGCAGTGCTTTGCCATAAATCATTTCAGCACTACCCACAACCAGGCTACGTAGCCCCAACAGATGCGGACTATTTTTCAATATCAGATATGCTTACTGTCGTGCTATTAGTCCGAAGTCAAGCTGTGGAAAGAGCAGCCCGTAATAGTCGGACAGCTCGTTCTCTTTTAGGCCCATCTTATACAGTGAATCGACGTGACACCTTGTGTTGAATCCAAGTTGCCTTGTGCAGCCGACCCAACTGTCCGAGACGTTCGATGACCATCAAGCGACCAGCCGTCTCGACCGATGAAATCGGATGTGGCATCTCAACGTCGTTGTTAGCCGCAATCATCGCAAAGAACGGAAACGGGACATTGCTGAACGGTCCCTCTTCATCACCACACTTTTGCTTTCCACTTCGTGGCGGCAGCATATGAACGACTATCATAGCTCCTTTTTCATCGTCATCGGCGACCAGATGCAGCAGAGTGGAGGCGCGAATATCCATCTTTAGTCTTTCTTCAATCTCCTGCAGCTGCGTAGGCGTTACTGGAGAATTTTCCAGTTTGACCCATTCTTTAATCTCTGGAGAAACGCGAACACGAACATGAAGCTGGAGGTCGAACTTCCGCGATACTTCAAACGCTCGCATTCCCTTCTCCAATTTTCGTAGAAGATGCTTACTCTGTTGGTTCACCGCCCGTGCGATACTCTGAAGTGGACTTAGTTCACAAACTTCGACGATGCAGAGTGACTGTTCTTCCGCTGGTGTTCTCGGCTGAAGAAAGTGCTTCGTGTGCTTATTGCAGAGTGCGAATTTCGCACCAATCGCCACTCCATGCTTCGCGCCAAGTGAGAGCTTCACCGTTCCCTTTGAATATTCGTTTTCGAGAACGATTCCGTACGGTGATGCCTTTACCGATTTTGCGCCGAAAAGCTGTCGATCGATGTCACCTTCGCCGATTGGATGCTGCGTTGAGCAGAATCGTCCAATCTTGATTGATGCTTGTTCAACCACGTCCCGGTAGCGGCAGTGGGCGCCCTCTGCCGAGTGGCGGGCCGTCGCAGCATGACAAAACTGGTAGGTCCACGCCCCGCGCACAAAAGTCACCCTCGATTGTTTCGATTCGCCTCGATGACGTTTTCGCAACTTTTTCTCGACCGCATTTTCGTCGGCCGCACAGGCGGCTAGAACGATGTAGCTGTCAGTGAACGCGAACCAACCACTTTGGCGACCTTTGGCTCCTCCGTGAAAACCTTTGAAGTGCTCACTTGATCCGTCCGCTTTAACGACGGGTGACTTTGCACTTTCGAACTCATCCACCTTCACACACCTCACGATTGCAGAGCTAACATGTTCGTGTTCTGACCGACACGCGTCGATAATCCAGATGATGTTTGACGTGCGCGAGCTCGCACGGGAGACGACCGCGTGTAGCTCATCGTCGGTGATATCCTTGTTCTCCGCTTCAGCGAATCCTGGAACACCGTGCCGTCCGGAATCGCGTGGAGCTATGGTCTCACTGTAGCGGTTGGGCTTGGAGGAATTCTTGCGACGCGATCCATGGCCGGCGTAGAAGATGACGACGATGTCTTCGTCTTCGACTTTGTCGACTAGCGCATTGAGAGCTTTGAGAATGCCGTCGTGGGTGGGCTTTTCGTCGGTCTTGTCGTGAAGCAGGGTAATGTTCTCGGCCAGGAAGCCGAACGTTCCGGTTAGGAGACGTTGCACCGAGGAGACGTCGTTGACGCATCCGTGCAATTGCTTCTTTTTAGGCAGATGTGGATACTCGTTGATTCCGATCAGGAGGGCTCGTTTTGTCGGCATTGTTTTCCCGGTAAATTATTTGAATATGAGCTAAAACATAAGTAAAATAATTCGATTTTGAAGCATTTTTACACAATTACAAAACGGATTCCATCTTTGTCGCTCTAAAGTTGTGTTAAGCTAGAATCTTTGAATGCTAGAACATATAGCAAAGAATTTTCAAAGTTTTTTTTCATTTTCGCGTAGTCTACTTTTTTGCTCAAGTAAAGTTACCGTACTTTCTTGATTAATCCCCGGGGATTATTCAATTTTTGCCATTTTGGACCAAAGTTTTTGTAATATAATAATTCTTAGGGGGATTATTCCGGAAGTGCCATTTCATGTACTTTGAAAATAAAATTTGTATAGCGGTAAATTTTGTGCGTCTAATGGAAACTCACCCTCCGACAATGTGCTCTGACCTCTGTCCAGTCCACACTTTTGCTTTCGGCCAAGCATTTTTCGCTTTACTACGTAAAAACAATTTGCTGGCTGAAAAAAAACCATATATAATTAACTAATGTCTGAGAAAAAACTTGACTGAATAATTCCCCATCTTCCTCCAGAATAACCCCCGGATGGGATTAAGCGAGAGGGGGATTAATCAAGAAAATACGGTAGCTTTATTCGGTAGAAGAATATTTTATCATGTTAAACGCGCTGGATCAGACCGCTTTCTTTACGAAACCTGGGCGAACAAGTGGCGTCGATTTTATTTACGAAATTTTATGACAGAGAGAACACGAGCAGTGAAATGTCAAACTTTACATCGCGACAGACAGTGTGTTCGAGCAAGAAAAGTTCGTTTTCGAACTTTGTTTTCGTGATAACGTTTGCTGCAGGTAAACAACTTTACAGCTTTAAAACTAGTAGAAACTAAATTTACAAACTGCATGAGCGCCAACCGACTGTAACGTTGGAAAACATAGGGCGTTCGTTTCGAATACATGCGCACAATGTGAGCTTTTCAGGCTGCATGTTTTTTTCAGCGGCTTAGCTGAGAAATTCGTGCATAACGCTAGCAGCTCAAGCACGAGCGCATTTGTTGGAAACGTTTTTCATAGTATGCACGCACAAAGCTGCGCTTTCGCGAATATGCTTGTTGCAGCTAGCGTAGCTTCAAGTCCGACTGAACGCACAAGCTTGCAAAGTCTCGGTAGTCTGTGTGATTATCGTGTTAGCACGATCAATATTTCAACGAAATATTGACGATAATTTTCAGCACTACAATCAAGTACCCTCTCACTAACACGCTATCAGGTCTGAGCGAGCTCTTCCTTTCTTGGGCTTCCAATTCTTTCAATTCGGTAAATCTGTCACTTGATTGTTTTCGATTAAGGAATTATTTCACTGATGCAAGAGCTGTCAAAATAACGCACTTATTTAGGAAAATCACGCACATCGAGGTCTGCATAGATAACATAAAAGCCTTCCATAAAAGACGTCCGATAAAAATTTGAATTTTTGGACCCCACTTCCTCAAGCTTGTCTAGACACTTATGCGCATAACACAGAAAATGTCCGCGAAAAATTTTAATTTCCAGACCCCCACCCTCTCCTTAGATCTGAACGGCTTGGTTTTTATAGAAGGTCCCTAAATTAGTTTTCGCCAATTTCTACTCCGTACTTGTTGCTACGCCCACTCGCCGCGCAGCAAAAAAGTGAAACAAAAAACTTAATTTTTTTTTCTAAAAAGAAGGATTTTTTAAGCTCAGTAACAACAAATTTTAAAATTCAAATTTCATAATTTCAGAATAATTAATTCCCGAGTTCAAAATGACATGTGCTTGCCACTCAAAGATCCTGAGTATTGTAGAAAAGTTTTAGATCGATTAATTGATTTCATTGCGAGCCACAGAAACACGTGCATAGCAACGTGATGATTAAATGACTATTGGAAGTAGTGACCCTGGAAAGTTGCGAAGTTGCGCGCGCAACTTTTTGACGTTTTGAGGATTTGCGCAACGTGCGAAACTTTGCGCAACTTTTACTAATTTAGGCAAATTCATCATAGTTTTCATGCGAATTTTACGGTTATACTCAAGCAATTTTGAAACCAGTTCGCATGAAGCTTTCTGCACGCTTAGGTAATTAACTGATACTGTGATTCGGCTGCGATACATTTTTTAAATTTCCCACAGTATTCTCTATGCTAGGCGATATGGCGGACTGTACTTTGCGTTGAAAAATAGGCTGTTTTGGTCTTTGCGCAATTATGCGCAGCTTTTTTACGTTTAAAAAAATGCGGGCAACTTTTGCATTTTGGCACAATTTTTTAGGGCTCCTAATTCGAAGTCGGAGAAAGAATTTCATATGCACAGAGAAAATAATGAGCAGAACGAAAAAATGTCGACTCCCATGAGGATGATTTTGCTTGAGGGACATACGTCGAAGCGCACTGAAGGAAAAAAGTCTAAAGTAGATCTCTGCTGAGCGGGTCATAAAAGTGTCCCTTCTTTCGCAGTGACGTCAGCTACCTCGAGCTAACTTGTTGACCAGTGGCTGTGTATTGGTAGAAGTAATAATCTCAAGACATCGTATAGAAGAAATGAATCTCAAAACTTCCATAAAAATTCTCCACACGTAGAATTTCGAGCTCAGCTCGTACAAAAACAATTCTCCACTACACCTCGTAGACAATATCGCTATTATAGCTAATGCTAATCGCGCTATTCTCGTCGTTCCTCACTGGGCACATCTCGGCGAGAAAGTGATCCGCATGCCCGTAGCCATTATTCATATTGTGCGCAGTCACATGATCTATCGGGTCCGAGTCCGTCCGCGTCACCACGACGGTCGTCCGCGTCGTCTGCAGCGCCATCACCCGCTTCTTCTGCGTCCTTCGCTTCGCCGCCTGCTTATAAACCCGTATGGTGCTCTCGATCGTCGTCTCCCCTTCGTACGTGCATCGACAGCAACTTTGTTGGAAAAAGTCGCGGATCTCATGCCTCAGCGCCGTGTTGAAAATCAGATAGACCGTCGGGTTGGTCCCATTGTTGATGAAAAACAGCACCGTCAACAGCGCATACACCCACTTCGCGTGCGACGGATCCTGCGGTGTTGGTAGCACCTGCAGGAAGAGCTGCCACATAACGAACGTCGAGACGAAGACGACGGACACGACGAAGAACTGGATGAAGAGACGGATCTCGCGATTGCTCACCGAGTTCGCGCCTACCTTCGGCCGTCGCGGCGCGCGCGCTGTACTATCCTGAGGGAGACTCTTGAGCGAGCCAACCGAGAGAGCACCTGAACAGGAGATGTCCTCCTTTCTGGTTGGCTGCGCCTCGACCTCATCGAGACCCGAAGGGGCCGACGAGCTTTCCTCCATCGATTTGGACGGAACGGAGATCGTTTTTACCTTCGAGTATTTCACCGACTCGAAGATGGATTTCCCTCCCCTCGCGGACGTCGTCGACGAGGGTTTCAATGACGGCGGTGTCGCGACGGAAGTGAGGGAAAGAGCGGATTTTTGAATATGCTGGCTCATCGTCAGCCGGCTCTGCCGGACCCTCACGATTATTGCAATGTAGCAGAGGATCATTACCAGTGTGGACATTGTGTTCACGAGAACGTCGACGATAAAGTAGGCCGTGTCCGGGTGCTTATACGAAGTTATATAGTCGCGATGGTTCCACTGCATCAGACAGCACTCAAAGAGTGACGGCAACGAGACGAGGATACCGAGCAGGTAGTTTATCCCGATCATATAGAGTGTGTTCGCGGGTGAGAACATTCGCGTGTATGTCATCGGGTACATTATCGACGCGACCCGATTTAGGCTCATCACAGCGAGCCCGATGACGCCAGTGTACCAGAAACAGTTGTAGACAAAGATCGCCACCTCGTTTCGCAGCGTGTCGACGACGAGGTAGGCGTCGTGAAAGGCCGTTGCCGGAATGAGATGGGTTATTGTGATGACGAGCATCGCTTGGTCACAAACGGCGAGATTAATGATTAACCAATATGAGGTCGACTGGCGCATCGTTGCGTTCTTCGCGATACCAATGAGGATGAGTGCGTTTGCGATCAACCCGTAGACGGTGATCAACGTCCAGATCGATACTACAATGATGTCATCGACGACTGATATCGGTGTTAGTCCATCCGATGTGCTGTTCGTCATGTTCGCAACGCCTGGGGCGGTCGTCGGATCGTCAGCGCCGCTCATGTTGACGTCAAGAAAGGCGTCCTCCAGGAATAGTCGCTAGAAGAAAATTCTTGGACAATTTTACGTCGTAAATTCGCATGTTTTGCCGGAATTGGCGGCTGCGTTTTCTTCCGCCGTCTTCGTACACAAATGAACTGATAGGTTTTCCGCCCGTCCTCGGTGGGGTAATTTAGGGGTAGATGAAGAGCCTCGTTCGGAAGCGCCTAATGGTTGCCTTTCTCCTGGAGAAATTTTGTTTTTTCATTGAACATGACAAATCCGGAACAAGGGCCTCGCTCTGCGTCTTGGGGCAAACCCAAGTCGGAGAACGTAGAAAGGCTTATAAATTAAAATTAAATGCGATGTCGTTCCGGCCGCGTACGTAGAAGCTCCTACGCCTTCCGGCGCGAGAGGCACTACGGTGAAGAGGCAGGAAGATGGGACGGCGACGTAATTTCTCTGCGAGGGCCCCCTGCACTACTCGCGCGAAGTTCATATCCGTCGTCTGGCAGACGGCTAATTGTCTCAAGGGGAATTTCTTGCCTCCTTGCATGCCCGCTTTTCTCGGCCGATCAAGCGACGAAGAGCACAATTAGTAGCGGGCGCTACGAAGTGGAATGTTTGTTGAGATTAATTTTTGCGCGGCGTGAAAGGCATACACAATTTGTGCAGCAGCTAGATATTCGCAAATTCCCACGCGCTTTCAGCTTTTCTCGGACGCTCAGCGAGGCTAGGTTGAGGGAATGGGGAAACTTGTTGGCCAATTAGCAGGGTGCGGAGCTCAAGCGGCGATCACACAATGGGAAATTCATGAATAGCGCAGGTTTAGAGCAGCTGTTTCGCGTGTTCGAAAAAAACACGTGGTGCTTTATGTGCACAAAAGAAAAATTAGAAAAATATTATATAAAAATAAAATTTGAAAAACACGTACTTCAACCGTTTCTGACAGATTTTCCGATGGCACTCTCCAGGCGTCTTCTATGTCTAGGAGAAGGCGCCAGAGTGACATTCAGATGTGACAAATGCACGAGTGACAGGCGGGTGCCGTGCAGTAGTGCTAAAGTGCAGAAGAAATTTTCAGAAGAGTGCACACATACGGAAAGAATAAGGAAAGCGCGTCATATGAATTTTTTGCTTCAATAAATTGGTAAATAAATTTCTTAAGTTGTTACGATAGAATACTTCCGTATCTACTCACTAACTTTGCCGAATAGTCTCCACATTTGAAAGCATTATATAAAATATTTTGAATATTTAATTCAGTAAATTAATTGCCGCCAAGAAGGAACGTTCCATCGAACTTCTTCTTTTGTCTTGAAAAGTGCCGCTAGATGCAAAGGTCAATAAAGATGTGCCCAAAATGAAGAGTATAGTTTTTAGAAAAGCATGCGGTGCAGATTCCCTTCAAAAAGGGAAATGTATATTACCAAAAAATCTCGAATCGCCAGCAACATTTCTTGAAACAAAAGCCACGTGAGAAAAAACTCGAAATTGAATTTGCGAAAAACCACCAAGCACCAGAGTGCTCGCTAACATATGTGACTTTGGACTTCTTCCGGGAAGAAAATGCATTAAACCCCCCTCGGTCACGCGAGTATTTACCTTCCGTTCTAGCTAACGAAAGGCGCTAAAGGCGGAAGTCGCCGCAAAAAAAAGATTGGCAGATTTTCTGCTTTATATATTCGCCACGCGTCTAATCGAGCGAGATAAGGCAAGCGCCATTCAGGCATTATTCTAGAAGGCAAAAGCTTTTACCGAAAAGCCGCTTCGACGTCTGATATCGGCGCTTAGAGGAACGCCGATAAGCTAACAATGATAGGTGACTCGCTCATTTGTAAGCGACACGCAACGGCGCAGAAATCGGAACGCGATAGCCACTTGAGGATGAACGTAAGAGCGCTTTCTTCCATGCCGACGAGAAAAAAATCAGGCATATCTCATCGTAATGCACGCAAGCACAAAGATAATCGATCGAAGCGAATGATATACGTGACCGCGCCGTGTCGCACGAAATCTAATTTTCTGCCCTTAAAATTTGACGTCGTCGGCCCGGAAAATGAAAAAGTCCAACCGTCCGGATAAAAACGTAGAGCTCAATCGAGAGCAAAAACGGCTGAAAAATGCCGAAAAAATCGCAAGAAAGTCGCCTTCGACAAAAAAGGCAGGCGAAAAAATGCTCGTCATCTCCGGAAAGCCTCTTCGTTTCTTAAGGGCTTTTCCCAAAAGGCGCGCCCATGCAGAAACCCGAGCAGATTTATCAAAATGTCCGCGCGAATCCAAACCTAATCAGTTACAATTTCTCCGAAGGTTACACGCTGCAGAAGTGATGTGGATTAGCTTTTTCCCTCGGTTTCTCGGCAGCGTTCGCCGGTCGGACGTAGTTCGAGAGCTTCGGCTTTTTCGCAATTATCATTTGTCAGTTTCAAGTTTTCCTCCATATCAGGCCGCCGCGTGTGCGAGAATTGTAGCAATATTGATGCGGCGAGCGTCATGTTGTGTACCTCGGCGGGATCATGCCTCTTCATGCGTGGATAACAGCGCGAGCGAAGGGGCGGCTTTTGTTTTCTACCTAGTGGGAGTCGATTTGGGAGGTCGCCCTAGCTTTTCATGCATAGTTTATGGGCTAAAGTTTCAGCGGAGAGACAAGTCGTCTGGAAAATTGGACTTTATGTTTAAAACAAAAGATGTTTGGAATTAATGATTTTTTATTTTTGATAGAAGCCGTTCCCAACTGACGTCAGCTCAAAATTCGAATTTTTGACCCTCTTTCCCTTGTCAGCTATCTTCAGTTTTGCCGGCCATCCCCTCCCACCTACGTCAGTTTTGGCCCGACTTCCCCGCAAGATAAGAAAAATCGGTTTGTCACTGCATGCAAAATAAAATTTCGGATGAGAAGACATAGGTAATTGGAAAGTATTATGATGTCGCAACACAAAAGACAAGCAGCTGAGCTGTCAAAACGTTAAAAAATAAAGCTTTTTCTTCATTTTTTCAACTGAATTTTTTATTTTTTTTTCTTTAATTTTTTGCAAAACACCAACGGAAACCTGGCGTTAGCTTTGGCCCGTCCCCAAGAGCTGACATCAGTTGTGAACGTCCCCATAGGGAGATATTTGCGTTCGGCAAACACGAAAGCAATATTCAACTACCATAATTGCTGCTATAAAAAATGGTGGTGAAACTTCAACTTTAATTACGCCAGCTTTTCAAAGTTTTTGCTTCAAGCATGAAGAGTTGACGAATTTTGGAATGTTTTCATGCTAAGTAACTAGTGTTGGAGCCGGGGTGACCCAACCGGGTTGAAACGGGCGTGAACCGGGGTAACCGAGTCACCCGATTGGTCTGGCCTCACCCGGATTACATAACACATTTCGCCAAAAAAAAACATTTTTCACAAAAAAAAAAAAAAAAAACAAAAAAGAAAATTTGAAAATGAAATCGTTTTTTTTTCTTTCAAAAAAGATCTGTTAGGAAACTAAAATTGCCATTTTGACCTCGTACAGTGAACAACACGTTCAGCGTTACTAAACTTATGGCATGATATTGCAGAGTCAGACCCGCTGTCTACAGTTCTGTACGCAGTTCAATGTGTCGTGAGTAGTCGCTCAGTTTGAAGAAAACTGTTTGTATTAAAAATATAAATTAGGTTATTGGCAGCAAAGCAATATTTCAATGACGCTAAAACAAAAGTTTGCACAGAGAAGCAAATTTAGACGCTAGAACAAAATGTTATAAAATTATTGCGCAGTAGCTTCAAAACCAGTAAAACTGAATTCGAATAGAATCGAAACGCTATGAGCAATTGCATGAATCGAAAATTCATCAATATAACTCCAACGAAAATAAAAAGTAAATTCAAAAGTTAGAAAAGACGACGGAAGCATAAGAAATAATTGCTCTTTTTGTGCTAGCAGCGTTATTTCAAGATTTTATGTATATGTTTAGAAATCATGATTTAATGTTTTTGAGCAAAAAATTTGTTGGTCAGAAAATCTCGGTCTCTGGGGTCAGACACTTTAGATTTGCAATGGTTCTCGCAAGTCGAATGGAAATAAAAATCAGTCGAACGGATCTGATGTGGTTCCGATGCGGAGCAGATCCGTTTGGGTTTGACTTTCTTTCATCATTTGAATAATGATACCCTCAAAGCTTGGGTGCATTATCCACGCGCGAGATATGACTCAAAGCTTATTTATTCAAGCCCGCAAAAATGATCCACCGATGCAATCGGACTCTCTATTGATTATCCGCTGTTGTGTTACAATTTTGAAAGGTTATATGCTTCTCAGCGCGTGGTGAAAACTCATATTGCAAACTCGAAACTACAAACGCGTCGATTGATTTCACTATTTGCTCACCTAAAACAGGGTATTTTAAAACGTGATTGCTCCAATCGCCGTATAAACGCAAAGCCCTATAAACGTTTATCCCCACGGCCAGCAAGAATCGCCGCAGATCGCCTTCTTAATGCTGCTTCCAAAACCGACCATAGCACCAAAAATGCTTTTAAGGTTATCCCACAGGCCTCCTTTCGGTAGCTCGTCGATAATTGAGCTAACCTTCTCCGCATCGAGCTGCGACAAGCTTCGCTTTGAACACTTCGCAAACACCTGAGCGAAGCCTGTCGATTTCCCCGATTTTGTAAGACTATGTGTCAACCACGACAAACTGTTCGTGGTGCAATGAGAGACCGCGGTGCACAAACTGTCCAAGCAATCGCCGGCTGTCGCGCTATGATCAAACAAACGAGCAACAATCATCTTTGCAAAGAACACTTTTTTCTGCTTACTTCAGTGGACAACTTCCATTCGTGCATCTTTGGGTTGAACGCGATTGTGCAGAACCTGACTCTGCGCCGCCGGCTGCCGAGAACGATAAATTTCGGAGAGCATCGCCTGAGCAAGAGGTGAACACCTCCGTTTGTTCTGCGGTGGTCGTCTGTTTGATGCACGTGGCAAATCCCCGTTTATAATTTACGAGAATCACAACAGTTCGGTTGCTATAAAATAACATATTTTGGGTGATGAATTTTTGGCGCCCAATACCACGAGCATGAAATATGTTCCAGTATTTAGCTCTCAATACAGTGCAAAATAATTTTTGGGCTTTTCGTTTTGAAAATAATGTTTCAAAACGTTAACAAAGTTTATTTTAGAGGCTTTTAAAACAGAACAAATTTTTCGCAACATAATGAAGTCAAATTTTTGATGTCGCTAGATGTGCTTGTAATAAACATTATTGCTTCTTTTTTTCTTTAGAGACACCAAAAAGAAATTTTTCCTGCTAAATGCGGAAAGACAGTAATGACTTATACTTGCTGAACATAAGCTGTCTATAAGATTCACTTTTTCATGCACAATTTGTGCGCAATACTTTAAAAACGGCGAGTTGGTTGGACTTCTCAATTTTGAATGAAAGCGGGCACCGCGAACGAGACCTCGATAAATAGAAACTATTCTGGTCGCTACGTCGGTGCATACGTAATAAACGTAATTCTGATTTCTTGCGCGGCGAGAAAGATCCAAATTTGAGTCAAAGCAGTTAACTTTTCGGGACTGCGCAAACTTTTAAAACTATGTAATCGGACTACTGATACAACGTCGTCACCATAAGCGAAATCTATGCTTTTTAAACAAATAGTGGCCGAAATATAGTTTGTGAAAAACGTGTCTAGATTTATAAACCTTTATCTACATGAAACATGAAATTTCTTGTTCGATTTTGTTTGATTGAATAGACTTTAAACGGCAATCATGCTTTTGCTATCGCGATATTTTTTTCAGAAATAGGGGCCGTACATTTATTGCGTCACGAAAAAAGTTGACTTTTCGGGCCCCCCCCCCCTCCCCCCTCGTCACGGTTTTTGCTATACTTATAACACGTAAAATCACTTTCGGCTAGACCCCCCCTCCCCCCTAAACCGTGACGCCATAAATGTACGGCCCCATACTTGGCCATC
>JAQGBB010001394.1:0-13611 GCA_034691745.1 Prismatolaimus dolichurus
AACGTTGCCGTCGTTAGGCAGTCGATCGTGAAAGCGTCGGCAGCGCAAGCCTTTAAGCCTGCTTCATCCGTCGCCGAAATCGGTGCATCGGCGCAGCGCTTAACGAAGGCGCAGTTGGCAAGCGAGCAGTAGCGGAACGCGAGAAGAAGACAGAGCGCGAACAACGTCGGCGACAAGCGCAAAAGCTTCATTCGAACGACTCGTCGCAGAGGAATTCAGCAAATCTCATAGTAGACCCTTTCTGTAAAAAGTGCACACTATGGGGCCATCCATTTATGACGTCACGTAAAAGTGCGTTTTTTACCCTCCCCCTCCGTCATAGGGGCCGTGCACAAATCACGTGCTCGAAAAATTGGCATTTTTTTACCCCCACCGGCCCCTTCGTGCTTTTTTATGTGTAAGAGATAGGCTATGTTTAACAAATAACGTGCCTTTTTGGCCCACCCCCACCCACCCCCCTCAGGCACGTGATTTGTGCACGGCCCCATATGTTATAACACATAAACATAGCCTATCTTTTGCACATAACGTCATATTGGCCCGACCCCTTCTCTCCAAACCGTGCCGTCATAAATGGATACCCCCTAACCGAGAAGGCAAACAAATTATATTTATGTTTTGCAGAGTGCGGCTCAGAAAATCGCAAGAAAAGGCATACTTCAGCCACACTGTCCGCTCACTGTGGCGACGGAGGACCGTGCTGGTCCACTGACAACAAGTGAAGCCCCGGTACGGAAAAGCGCATCATGTAGCTATTTTGTATACACGTGTGCTTTGGCAATACGATAAAATTGCCTAAAGAAAAAGCAAGTGGAGAGTAGGTTGTACCCAATTCTCGCAGACCGATTGATAGCGAAAGGTAGAATAAACTAAATTACTGTCGTGGCAGTTGAGGATCTGCTGATATCTGATGATACACACCGTGGTTGTCGCATGTGTGAAAGCCAAATAGAGCCGAGCGTGTCGTGGTGGACAGGATGACTGACAAGTAAATCGACAAAGCCGAAAAGGCATGCTGCCTTTTCACAATAAAACCACCACCACATAAGTTTTTGAAGCAAAAGAGAAAAGGAGACTACGATTTTTCGTCGTACTGCGTTTTTCCTCTCTCTCTCTCTCTTGTAAAAAAATTAAAATGAAGAAAATTTTTTGGGGGGACTTCGTCTCCGAACCTCCCATACCATTCGCAAGTTCATACGTACCATTGGCGAGTTTGCGCCTAGCACTGGCAAGTTGCTCACAACGTCGGCCAACTTTTGTCGGCTGGGGGGGGAGTGGGGTTTGGGGGGTTGAAGGGGAATAGGGGGTTGGGGGGATTTTTAAGTATGACCAGTAGGCGTCCTTTTTTCGCTCGCTCATCTGGCAGAATGCAAAAAGTGCCAGCATGTGAACGCAAACAAGTGTGACATATTGTGATTGTGCTTCGTAGCATTTGTCTCGCAAAGACAATGAGCGCCGCTTGTGGAAACATAGTCGCCTGTGTATGAGACAGTCAGTACATAAATGACGTGTTGACGGGAAAGACACACCACCATTGTCAACGAGATAAAAGTTTTATGGGCAAGCTAAGAGCATATCAAGCTGATGGCTCTTTTCCGCAGCGAAGTGCGGCACACACAGCCAAAACGTGGTTTAAAATGACCACGTTTATGCTTCAAAAATGCAAAAGTGCAAAATATTGAAGAACGCACGAATAGAAAATGGTGCAAAGTTTGTGGGGGAAAATCGAGTACTAATAGCTGGCTAATGAAATCTGTGAAGCAAAGTAGCGAAGAAAGCCAAAATTTTAATCGTACAGCAACATGGATCAGCAGTGCATTTATGACGTCATGGATTTTGGGTAGAGCAGAAGGCTGGGAAAAAGTGCCGATTATGACAAGGTGGTTTGGGGTTCAAGGCAAATATGCTGTCACGTAAGACATCCAAAAAGTTTAGGTCATTTTTGTGAAAACGTTTTCATTTAACGTTTTTTTTTTCGTTTTTTTTAACTTCGGAAAATTTATGCAAAAATGCCTTTTACAGAGATTTACGCTATGCTCATTGCTCTATTGACCATTTTCAAAAAATTTTTGGAAAAACTGGGGTCCCCTGGGGCTAAAGCGGCCACTCCCGCAAATGACAAACCCTATAAAATATGTGATTTCCTGTCAAAACTCTACCGTGCAGCAACGAATGAGATGGTGACTGAAGGATAGTTCGTCATTGACGAGAAAAGCAGGTGGAACGGTTGGCTGAGACGGCGTCGCGTCGTTAGGTCTGCAGCTCGACCTAGACGTCGACAGCTGATGATGGAAAACAGAAGATTTTCCAAAAAGTTTTAGGTGTACGGCTAAATTTATCGTAACACGTAACCAATTCTCTGTTTGCTATGTACATACCCAGCAACACCGTGTCAAATGTTACAAAGTTTGTAAAATTGGACGCACTGAACAAAACGCATGTTGCCTTGGACCAAGCGTAAATAAAATCAAAACAGTGATTAGCGCCAGAATTTACATTCAGCGTTTTCTATCCGTCGTCCAGAAGAAGCATGTGCCTGCCATCGTGGGGTGCTGCGGCGAAACTAACGGTGCTGCCCGATCGTTTTGCCCTTTTTTTCGCCAGCCAGAAAGAGCCGCCTTTAACTGCGACGCCAAGGAGCAGACCGAACATCGAAATAAAGACGTAGCTTCCTCTTCTATTCGTTGTGTCCCCCGGCGTCGGCTGATGCGCACAGTGCTCGGCGAAAAGCGCCGATACCGAAACTGTCTGATTTCGCAATTCGAGTTTTTGGTACTTGCACACGTCGGCATCGAAGCGTGCACTGCATGTGGAGTTGATTGAACCATCAGGGGCCGGCCCAATGGATGGAATCTGCGAAAGATTCTAATCGCAAAGATATTGCTCGCTTTCGATAAAGGGGTCGTAAATTTATGACGTCACGGATTAGGGGACGGAGGGAGGGGTAAGGCCGATATGACGTTATGTGTAAAAGATAGTCTATGTTTATGTGTCATAAGAAGTGACGTAGGGGGAAGAGGGGATCAGAAAATTTGAAAAAGAAGTGACGTCATAAGCGTTTTTTGTTTTCTCTGAGAGAAGTGCTGCAAATGATCTGCGGGCAATCCTTTTCATCACCATTGCGGGTGTCACATCGTTCCAGGCCCGTTCCACGTCCGTGTAGTTGTGGTGCGAGAACGTACACGTCCATCTCCGATCGCAAGCGTCACCAATCAACTTTCCTTTGGCAGCTATATAAGAACGGCGAGGTAGCAACTTCAATCCTCCGTACCGATCATGAAAACGTGCCGCCTACTTGGTGGCTACAAAATGTAAACGTAGGAACGAGTGTGATTCGTGTAAACAGCTCAGTTTAAGCAACACGTGCTTTTCGAACTCGTCGTCAAGTCGGTCAAACGAAAGCTGAATTCGGTTCCTGGCGCACAGCTCTCCGTTGTCGCCGGCACGACGAGCTTGTGCCGATTGCGCCACTGACAGGTGCCGTCGTCCACTACCGCTCCAAAGTTGCCGCACTCGAACCAGATGCCCGCGCGGCGATAGTAGTCGTCGAGGTAGTGTCGCGCCGCGAAAGCTGACGCGCTACGCTGTGCGATGATGCTGAGTGGCCTCGACGCCTTCACTTCACAGTCGATCTTCTATCCTTAAAATTATCCGGGAACCGTGGATGAGATGGTTCACGGTGCGCTCTTGCACTACTTCTCGTTCGCCTCCTTCAGTGCGCGTACGACGGGAAGACGGAGGCGAGTCGAAGCGCGTGGATCAACGGCTCATCACAGACGGTCGTTTAAGTCACGCTTCTGAAGCGAGGGCTCGTTGATCCACCCGCGTACTATGATCTCATTGTGGTTGAAGATTTGACCTGTGGCAACGAAGTCTACAAATGTTTCGACGAGAAAACGAGCTCGTCGAACATCTAGAGTGGGTTTCGTGTCCAAGCTGGCAAGACAGTTTTCCGAGGTGAGCCGCAAAACTTCTCAAATTTTTGCGATCTTCGGGCATCGTCGGCTGGTGGACAAAACGCTTTAGCATCAACTGCCGAAAGCCGATCCGCCGTACTAAGAAAAGTGTCAAAGACAATCGAAAATTAATCATTTCGTTGTTGAGAAGGGAGTCGTCGTTTTTCATCACTACAATATCGCCGATTGTGAGCTCGACCCACTTCGTCTTCTCTCGATGGTCGTCACGTCGACCGTCGAATTCTTCGAGACAACGACCGAATTTCGTGAGCAGGAAATCTCTGCCTCCATCGACGCGGAAGCGCTGTATGCGCGAATTTCCGCTGGCCAAATCGATTGTGCTTCGAAATGCGCCGCTAAGCATCGAAGCACTCGAGCGAATGACCCATATGGCTAAGCTGGAAGAACTGTAGTACGTTTACTGTAAGCTGCCGTTGGTACGTCCTCATGCTTCATCGAGTGGCTCCTGAAGCACAGCGACAGTTTGCGCACCTTATCGCTATCGTACACGAAGCTCTACACTCGTTCCAATCCTGCTCACCGACTTGCCGCTCCAACAACTCTACTTGTCCAGAAATGACGCCATTTCAACGCCGCATAGCTGTAGTAACGTTCTCTTACCAAGCCTAGCGAGACTCGGAGAACGGGCGCTGGGATTTGAACGCATCGGCCTACTTTCCTGTGGTGTCAGCGTTGACCAGCTCTGGCTCTTGATTGATGCTATGTCAAATGCCAAAGTGCAAGCCCTGAACGTTAACCTGCTTGCCGAAGAGTTTGTTAGCTTTGGGGAGCAGTGGTCGGCTGTCTCAAGTCAGTTCGCCGGTCTTCGGTTGGCCGTTTCACAGTGCCACATGGTTTGATGTACGGCGTTTCGAGAAAGATTGTCACGATTGCCGCTTTTCTCAAAAATCTGTTTTGGTTCTACGAGTACATACTGTAGTATTTTTCAGTAGTTCGTTTTGTAAACTTAATAAATTAAATAAATAATCGATGAAGAACTATAACAGCGCAAACTTGCAAAGAACGATATGTTCTTGATTACTACTTTATACTTCAGCTTAGAAGTCAAATTGCAATGTGCACTCACAGTTACCTGCGTTATAAAGCAAAATATGATAATCACCATCTACTCGCAGTGGCACAAAGTGAGAATCGACGAAGAAGCTTCGTAGAAGCGTTCGATAGCCAAGCTTGCCACGACGCCACTCGTGAAATTCGACAATAAGCTGACAGATTACGGTAGCTTCACTCTCAGTGACGTAGCGACGTGACGCTAAATAAGGTAGAATGCGGAACTCGCTGCCCTCAGCGTCAAGCGAGAGGAAATGAACCCGTCGCCGCCCGACGAAGTCTCGAAGAAAATGTCCGGGTGAGATCGTTTTCACCTTCTGGACATTATATCCTGCAAATGCAGTGATCATGATACTCAAATTTTGGACGCCGTCGGTCGCGTCGACGCCGGTGACGAGCAGCTTCCCATACTGCTCGAACGTTTTTCCCGTTTCATAGTCTGGATCGGCGCCGAAAAACTGGCAATTCCAGGTCGGGTAGTTCGTCACAAAGGCTTTTTCCATGTCAAGTTCGTCACCAATGCCAATCGAGACGACGACGCAGCAGTCAGTCGTGCGATTGTTGCGAAACGGTACGAAAAGTTTATCCAAAACGAGGTTCGCCATTGCGAGCTTATCGAAGTTGGTTGCTTTCGAACATCGTTGGATCACCTGGAAGAGATTCTCCCACGTGTCGCTAATCGAGGCGTTCGTCGACAGCTCAGCAACGATGCAGTGTCGTTGGTCCAAAAATCGTCGGTCGTAACTAGAAAGGGATCGGTGTAGACGGCACTGAAAACTGTACTTCACACTTTTTGGGTATACTTTGTCATATACATATTCAGTGATGCCTACATGCATACCTCTTGCATAGCTGCTCCAAAGATACAGTAGACAGTCCACCCGAGTGGCCAAATGTTGCATTTC
Organism: Prismatolaimus dolichurus; assembly: GCA_034691745.1. Classification (NCBI taxonomy): domain Eukaryota; kingdom Metazoa; phylum Nematoda; class Enoplea; order Triplonchida; family Prismatolaimidae; genus Prismatolaimus; species Prismatolaimus dolichurus. The sequence continues at coordinate 5,933 of JAQGBB010001394.1, forward strand.
TTTCTTGATCTCTAACAGCAGACAGCATGTTCGGCGGAAACAGCGAGATCGCAAAGATCAAGGTGCCAAGTGCCACCAGGGTGCCCACAAGTACCACGAATCTGATACTCACGTCCTTTCCCATATGACACACAGATTATCGCAAAAAATAAGACAATAGTTAAGTTCGCATGAGCAAGAAGTATAGCTGGAGAGTCGCGAATTTCCTTGGATCGATGCAAGGTATAGCGTCGGGTGCCTTCGTTTTGAACACACGTGTTTATGTGTCATTGTCCCCCATATTCTTGGCACAGTTTCCACAGAAAAAGCTTTTTCTTCTTCGGAAATGATCGTAGTTCTGAAAAGACGAGCAATTGTGTTTTCTTTTTTCTTCCAACACCAAGCACAACGACAGGTTTTAAAATTTTCCAATAATGTTGACTTTCTCGCGGAAAGCATGTAGCAGCAGGTATCAGCAGTTCAGAGTAAAAATTTTGGACTTCGGTGAATTCAAGGTACGGAGACAGATCAGGAACGACAAACAGTAGGTGTAGGTGTGCTATATCAACGCTTTTAAGCGGCTCAAGTGCTTCTCGCTCAGCCATATCTCTGGGAGGTTCGCACTTCGCACTCTAGACGTCCCAAAAGGGCTAAATTTATATTTTTGAACTCGTCCTGTTGAGCTCGAAATCATTGCCTTCCGGGAAATGAAAATGGTTTCAGCCGACTACTGCCACTATGGTTTTTACCGATGATAACATGTTGCAAGTCGGATGTACCAATCCTCGAGGGCCACTGACGTAGTGTGCGTCAGTCAAGCTAATTTATAACAAATAATTATTTGTAAGAAGTATCTATCGGGCGTTCGGAGTGAATCACTTGTGTAGACTGCATGGTCGCTAGTGTTAACTTGCAGTGCCGACCCCATTGTTACACTACCGTAGGAAAGTGATTCATTCCGAACGTTGGCGAAGTTGGCGAACCCGATAGTTAGCGAAGTACTTACGGTATTGCTCTTTATACCAACTAGAAAGTGGGTGCCCTCACAGCCACAGCTTTATGTTTTTCGCTGGCGTGGACTGCTGCATTGCGAATAAATCGTTCGCAGCAACTGGGAAAAGCACATTTCGGCGAAAAACCACTTCCCAGTTAGCTAAACAGTGTTCTGCCATCACAAACGTATTCTGCGACTTCTAAATGGAAAAAGAAAAAATGCAAAAAAGTTCCTGGGAATGGCGGGAGTCGAACCTGCGCCGACGCCGTGGATGAGAGCCCACGTGTTCCCCTTGCGATCATACATCGATGACGTCACGTAAAAATTCGAATTTTCTGATCCCTTTACTCTACGTCACGGGTTTTTGGATGCGTATAACTCATAAAATCCCTTTCGGCCGGACCCCTTTCCCCTCAAACCGCGACGTCATAAATGCATGACATTTTTGGAACGCTGTTCCAGAACGACGAGTGCCAGGCTGCCCATCTTCGAACCTGAACCACAACTTTTTTATTGCGAACGGTTTTAGGGCCATTGACGCACGTCAGTGACGCTATTGCCGTGGTGTGCCGTTGTTAGTGTCTGTCTTGTCCGTGCCCTTCGGTATAGTTAGTTTTTTGAATTGGGAAAAATATCAAAAAACAGCGAAATATGCCGTTTATACTGTTTTTTGTTTCTTCGAAAAACGAAAATCAGAAAAACAAAAACAAGAATCGGGCGCATAATTTTGAATTTTTGTTTTTTAAATTATGATTTCTGAATTTTGATTTTTGTATTTCCAAAATGCGACTTTCTCAGTCTAGGATAGAGCATACAACTTCGAAGTTAACCGACCGCATCTCGGCGTTAGCTTTAAGGAGACAAGCGGGGGCCGGTAAGGTCCAGCTAGGGACCAGATCGAAGGGGCCCTAGGGACCAGCTGTATGCTTGTTGAAAAGCAGTTTCATAAAGTGTTTAGGTTCGTATATGGGCCCCGGGGCTGTTTGGTAGGACCAGGGAAAATTTTTGTTATGAGGGATGCCTTTTCAGCTTGGGGGACCAAGGCAAAAAATTTGTCGAAATTTTTTGTCTCGAAATGCGGAATTTTTACGTTTTTCATGTTGTACGTCACGTGCGTGAGTGATTCAAAAAACCGGTTTTTGCCCGTTTCCATGAACACTATATATGTGCAGTATATAGTGTCCATGAAGGGCGACACCGCTGTTGATTTTCCAGTTTTCAACTTTCGCTTTTGCTATGAGTGGATTATTTACCGTAGTTGGACACTGCTGGTGCGTGAGTGGCCACTGAAAATAGGCACCCTACCACTAGCAAGTGTCAAAACGTTGATCTTATGGTTGACATCGTTTATGGTCACCCACTTTTGAGAGTGATAAGGTGACATTAGAAAACCAATTTAGCGTGATATTTGAATATTTGCGCACATGTCTGAGTATAGTTGCATATATTTATTTGCATTGCATCTCACTAGAAGAGAGAGATCTTCGAGAGATCATTCTCCGCGGACGAGAACGGCAACCGAACAAACTTGTCAATCTCCCCGCTCATTCCGTGTGCTCTATCTGTCAGATTTCCTACGCGTAACGCAAACACTGTCACTCGTCACGTGACGTATCCTAACTAGGCAGATGACATGGTGACCGAAACGCAAAATTGTCTTCTTCTAAGCCCAACCAAACAAGAGTTTGTGCGCAACATGATAGAAAGCACAATGGCGAGAAACTTTCGTGCTTTGTCGCAACGATTGTCGTCTGTGGCTCAAAATTTCGAATGAGCGAAACGGCAGCAATGAAGCACAAGTTTTGGCTCGACACGTATTTGCGCTACTGCTCTGCGAGTCAGCTGCACGGCTTTAGCGTCATCGCTGGCTCGAGACCAAACTCGCTCGCGCGCCTCTTCTAGACGTGCGTCGTCTTCTCCCTTGTCTTCGTCTGCGTCTACTCCTTCGTCGACCTCTGCCAGTTCTACGCGTCCGAGCCGACGGCGATTGACATGCAAGCGACCTACAACGCGCCGGCTTTCAACGATCTCTCAGCGTCGTCCGCCGTCTGCATTGAGATAAACGTTCTCGAGTACGTCGGCCAATGGTTGTGCTCCGTCAACGAAACAGCCTTCAACTCGACTTTGGCCGGACTCGCCAAAGACGGCATGTTCGACGCGTTGGCAGCTCAAGACGTAATCAACATTTCCCATTCTTTGCAGCTAACCAACCCCACCGTATACTCTACGTTCACGGCTCCGTGGCATCTGCCGCAGTTCGCCGCCGCGTCGTACGCACTGCTTGCACTAACGATGGACTACGATCGTGGTCAGCCAATAGCAGAGGCCACGCTAAAACAGACATCGCTGGAACACCTCCCGAAGCTTCTCTATTTGCTGAAGGCGTATTTCGATAAGTTTGGCGTCGATTATCGCTTTCTTGCGAAAGTTGTCGCAACGTATCTATGTCGGTCGATGCAGCTCAGGACCAAGCAGGAACAGCTAAACTGGAAGTGGGAGTGCTTGTCGCTCGACACGCTCATTTGGTTTGGTGCAACCGGTATTCGGAGCCGAGCCCAACATGTGCTCTGTGTGAAGCTAGAAAAGCAACCATCGTTTTAGCCCTACGCCAACGACATCCTTCATATTCTAGTTAGGCTAACCAGATTGTACCGTAGATGGGTTGAGAAAAAAGAGCGTCGCTTTCAGCTTCGCGTTTTCTACGACCCGTACGGAGGCCAGAGCATCCGTAATTCGTTGACTCTTGGAAACGTTGCTGCAGCCGCCGTTGGCACAGCTACGATCGCCGTTGTGCGCATCAGCAATCGCTACGCGTGGTTGGACACAGCGGTTCTCCCGTGCAGTGATGATGTCGACCAGATCGTGTGCGCGGAGCGGGCTTTCTGTGACGCAGTTTCTGCTCGACGAGCATGCATTCCACTTATGCGATTCATGCTCGCTGAAATGCAGACAAAGTACGGAAACAAAAGTGCGGCATGGTGTGCCACATTTCGACCGAATATGTCGAGGTTTCTCATCAAATCGTGGGAAAAGGAATGGAATCTAGCACTCGAGCGGTGCCCTCGTCGATGCGAGCAGACAGAGCTTAAGATAACGACAACAGTGAACAAGATGCCGGTACCAGATCACACCTATTTACATGTATCTCTGCAGCTCAGCATGTTCTTTACTGGCACTCAGCTCTATGCTATGGATAGCCAAGCATTCCTCAATGCCGTTGGCGGACTCAGGTACTAAGCATCGCGAAATCTGCACGAAAAACATAAAGCTGACTCTATTGAATTCAACCGATAGATCCTTTGCGTGTTGTTCATTTTTGCATTTGTCTGGAGGCACGCAGCACGCACAAAAGAATAGCTAACTGGTCAAACGTGAATTATCTTCCCTCATCCCCCTATCCCCCTATCTCCCCTATCTTCCAGGATAAAAGTTGGCGGACGGCCAGGCGAGAATATGACACAGTGTAGGATACGCTGATACTCCATAGCCTAAAGGGTGAATGCGGGGTGAAGTCCTGTCAAAAAGTTTTTTTTTGTTTTTTGTTTTTCTGGTAAAAGAAGTTGGAAAGCACATATAAACGAGACTGTCATATCGGCATAAGCGCGAATGTGCCTTTGTTTTTTGTTCAATCTCAGTATGCTTTTTCGACTTCGTCGATTCTACTTGTACGGCTAATTTTTTGCCCGTTTCATTTCCTTCCCTTTCTTGGGACAGGTTGGCAACGTAATTTTTCTTTTATTTGCACACTGTGGAGTTAGTGTCCGTTCAACGCTTTTCCTGGCACTTAATCAATATTCTCGTTTTGTGGGCGAGTCTTAAAATATTTCTCCGCTGTTTACGGCGTATTCGAAATAATATTTTTCGTTTTTTTTTTCTCAAAAATTTTCACCATTCAGCTTTAGTGCAGAAAACAACTTGTTCGTGCAGGTTGGTGGCTCGGAGCGAGCCTTCTTGGTGTGGCTCATGGTCTTCTTTTCGTTATGCAACTTCTCGTCGAAATGCTTTTTGCAAAAGTCAACTCGTTAAGCTCCAGCGTATTTTTTCCAAAACGACGTTTTTCGGCAACCAAAGAGCTACGCGGCCTGAAAGCGCTGAAGCTGTGTCGTGATTTCTGTTCGAAAACCGCATTTCATGGTTTCAGTTTTGCCAGCAATGCAACGAACATCTCGCACGCATTCGCCTGGCTCTCACTCTTGTCGATTTACCTCGCGTTCGTCGTGCAAGAGACTTGCTCTCTTTGTGTCCAGTTTAACGCCGAACCCCGCCGAACGGACATCCATCTACTTTCAGCGCCCCAGTCTTTAACGCTCAACGAGAGCGCCGTTTGCATACGGTTTGCATTTGACGAGAAGCTATTGTGGGAAACACCGCCACACTTCAATAGCGCCTCTATAAAATCGTTTGCTCAAATGGTCTCCAATAACACCTCCCTAAAATCGTTTGCTCGAATGGTCTTCAATAGCACCTCTCTAAAATCGTTTGCTCAAATGGACTTCCTTCGCCGCATTCCGGACGTTGTCGATACGGAATTGCTGTATGCACTCGACTTACATACGTTGCTTTTATCGCAGCTGATGATAGGCGCCTTTATCGACGTCGATAAGAACAAACCGATCAGTTTTAGCGACGAGCACAAGAATGAAAGCCTTGTCTGGATCGATGTATTAAAAATCGAATCGCGAATGAAGTTAGCTTCTTTCGGTTCGCAAAACTCAACGCCGCCTTCTTGTGCGACGTCATCTTTCGGCTGAACGTCACCTACAACGAGTACGACGAGAACACTTCGGCGTACGCCGTTCACGACTACACGCCGTGCTATAATCTCTCGATGTTCACGTGGGCGGCGAACGTGCCCGTCTGCGAAGGGAACTGCGCCGAATACGACATTCTCTGCGTCAGACTACCAAGAGTGGTCTTGAAGGCACGTGACTATCTCTCGATTGAGCTGCGCAGATATGTGCTTCCCCCGAAGCAGCAAGCGTTCTTCTCTCTGTACTTTGACTTGCATGGCGGCGTTGGCGCACTCGACGCGTTGAGCTACGATAGTTTCGTTATGACAAGTATCAGGACTGCTCTCGGCGCCGCCGTAAGCATCGTAAGGGACTCGCGTCAGTATGATCGAGTGGCATCCCCGTGTGGAGCGAGATCGCTTTTCGAGTGCGCTTTTCACTGTTTTCTCGCAAACGTAAGCGCGGCGCGCAACTGCTGGTCACTCGCTGACCTTAGCCTTGCCGAGAAGCCTCCAAGCATGCCGCCATGTATTGACGCCTACTCCCTCAACAGCACGCTCGTCAAAGACAAAAGTTCTGTTTTTCGTGACTGTCAGACGACGCAGTGCGTCGTTCCGTGCGACTTGCGCACATATGCGCACACGACGTGGTTTGCATTACGTACGTCGATCCCGAGTGATAAAGGCGCGCAAATCGACATTCGCTATGGGGTGAGTGCGTATCTCGTCTACGAGAGTCAGCTGCTGATCGACGCGCAAACGCTGATATGGGGCTTTGGAGGAATTATCGGTGAGCGCGCAAAATACAAAAGCAGAACAAGGACTAGCATTTCGCTAGGCCCAAACGCCTATACTCAATACGCGTATTCATTAATTTTTTACACGTTCAAAAAATTCGGATGTACCAAACCCGGTGTCCTAAGCAACGAAAATTTTCCGTTTTGTGTTTTAAGTCGGCCCTAAAACGGTAGTTAGAGCTTTCCTCTTCTTTAAACCTTTGATACTTTTCGTCTTTAAATATCGAAAAAATTACGTCTAAATTTGTTTTAAATTTCATTTATAAACACTACCTAAGCTTCTAATTGCGTGCTTTTAAAACATTTTAATAGCCCGGCGACCTCCATTAAGTGTGCCGTTGAAACATGAGTGACCAAGAGATAAATAGAAGGCAAGACATGGACACTACTTCGCTTAGACGCAAGCTAGAGGTCTGCACTAGGCTTTCGGGTCAGCCCGCTTTCGCACAACAGCTGCCGCGGGACAACTGTTGTCGGACGAAGCGCAGCGCAGGGGGGGGGAATCATTCATGAATGTCAGTTTTCTTCTAATTTCCTTTGGTCTTTCGTTGCCAAAAATGGGTCAAACGCACGAAGTTTCATCATTTTTCCTTCGTTCTAAAAACGTCATTCTCAATGTCGGCACTAGCCGAACATGCTGTGAAAGTTGCAACTTGTAACATCAGCCATTCTTGAGAAAAGCGAAGCCAAAAGTGAGGCATTTTTAACCTTATTCGAAGCTTCCGCGGTCGGACAAACGATTAACATTTGTTTTATATTGATATTGAATACAGACCTAAAAATGTTCACATGACGTTTTCCTAGGCTTATGGCTCGGTGTTAGTGTCATTGCACTCATTCACGTTCCGCTATTCTTCGTCAGCGAATTTCTTCAATACGTCCGCTCGGTGGCTGAGCGAAAACAAGAAAATAGCAACGAGCTAAAAAGGGAAATGGCAGACGCAGAGGTCAACGACGTTAGTGCAGTTAGCAATTCGGATGTTACGTCATCGTTTGTGGATACTTTTGTCGACGTGGACGCGGGATTAGCAAACGTTCAAACGGTGTCGGACAGTGTGCATACGGATGAAAAAGACGTTTGTTTCAGTCGACGAAAGATATCATCAGGGGGCCGTACACAACTGACGTCAGCACCTAGGGGGGAGGGGGGGGGTCGGGTCAAAACTGACGTCAGTTAATA
>JAQGBB010001395.1:0-13608 GCA_034691745.1 Prismatolaimus dolichurus
AGCAGGCGTTCGCGAGTTACGCGCGTTTGAAGAAAGGGTGCAAGTCACGTGACTTGCTGTTTCTCGGTCACGTGACTGTCCTACAGCTTCGAAAATACGAAAATCGGAATCTACTCGCGAGATATACTTGCTAATAGTACGCTTGCACTGCTCACGTCGTCCGGTAACTTTTGTTCGCGGAGAACTAGGGAATTAGGCAGATTAAAAAGTTAAAAAAAAAAGTGAAGGAATTTTTTAAAATGACCAGTTAGCTTCAGTTGTTTGTCGCTCGCTTCGCTCGCTTTTTGACCATCAAAAACATCGATTTTATTTGTGACCTATTCAGTTTATAGTTGTCACCGTGGTAACTTCATAATCGCCTACTTCGGCATGAAGAAGGGAAATGCAAAGGGCAAGCGAAAAGAAGTGATAAACAATGTAAAACAAGATGACAGCAAAGCTTGGATCAGCCACGGCCTTCAAACTCTCCACGGCAACGCAGACGCCAATCATCTCTGTTTTGCAAGACGCTGCGAAACTGCAGTGTTGTTGGGCCTCACTTTTCGAGCTTCACGATTACTCATTAAAAAATGACTCTCTTTCAATGGCTGACATCGATTCGCCTCTTTTTGAGTTTCGCTGTCTCTTTTTTCGCAAAAGGTTTGTGGCGCTTTCTTACCACGACATACCGTGTAAGCAAGCGCTTCAGCATAAATTTCAAGACGACCGTCGTCAAATGCATGAAGCACCGTTGTTCGTATCTGCATTCGCTCGCTCTCGAAACGCAAGTCCATGGTCCATCCTCGGTCGCATCGACTAACCACCCGCTATTCAGGCTTGTTTGCACCTTTCTTCTCTTTACGTTTGTCTGGTTTACGATATCCGACATGCAAGACGCAGCGACAGCGTACGAAGCCGAGTCAGGCTACTTCGAAACACGCATCGTACGCCAGCCGTATCTGAACTTTAGTCATGGCTATTTTGCATTAAATATTGAGGGTGCAATCAATCCCAGTTTTTATTGTGATACTTTATTTCGAAATTACTCTATCAGCGAGCTTCAGACGTGGAACTCTACCGACGAGTCGGTGTTGCCGACCGTCGACAACCGATTTTGGTGTTTGCTCAAGCTATTTCAAAACTTTCAACTCGTTGAGGACGATCTCGTTCTGTACGCACTTGACCTGCATCAATGGGGCAACTTGACTAAAACGTTTGATCCTTATATGCAAAACTGGGAGAAGCCGCCTAGCAATTTATTTGACTTTTTCACTGAAAAAACCATTAGCATCCGTCTCATGCGCACAACCGTTGCCGCACGGCTTTGTCGTCATATAGCGCCACGACTGCGCCAGAGAAACCTAATGATAAACGCAACAGAGATTTGCCTAAAGCAAAACGTCGTTGTTGCATCTATGCTCGACCATCTCTTTTTGTATACGATTCCTGAACCTTCGATGGCGCAGCTAAAACCGCCAGTGCGCCGCCTTCAGCTAGCCATTGAAGGCTGGAGTATACCTTCGATTTTGCGATTTGAGCTTTTGCTCAACCCATACGCCACCAGAAGCGTGCTTTATCCGCTCGGTGGTTTTTCATATAGTGACACGCCGACTTGCTACAAATCGTACCTTCCGTGGCGCTCTCCTGTCGCCTACGTATTTGAGAGACGCGTCGGCGCTCCATGTATAGCTACGCAGCCAAACAGGCCGCGAGCATCGTGCCGGTGGAGGTGCTCCACATATCACGTGACAGAACATTGCGGATGCGAATTAATGCGATTTGAGCCCCCATCACTGGATAAAGATGAAAGCTGCGTTGCAAAAGCAGTACCCGCAAAGACAAAAAAAAAGAAAAAGTGGTACTTCTCTTTCCTCAATAACTGCTCCAAGCGACTCGCTGAGGCGCCCAAAGCGGCGCTGGCACAATGCCTCGCAGGTTGCATTGAAAGCTTTTGTGAACGCGAAATGCACAAAGATGAAAGCTTCTGGACTTTTCGATACTGCTCAAAAAATGAAAACAAATTTAAAGCGAAGAAACAACGACTGACGACAGCAAATTTTGACGAAACGACATTTGGTCGATCATACGATTACACTTTCACGGAAACGCCGACAACAAATGCCACTGCGCTTGTGTCTTTGTTCGGAGGCATTCTTGGTAAGTACAAAAAACAAGACACTTAGCAGATAAATCGGCAAAGCCGAAAGTGCATCAACAGAAAACGTTTGAAAAATTTTGGATTTGGTCTGAAACACTGCGAAACACTTTGGAACATTCTGGAACACCGGAAGAGTCTGAAACATAAAACGGTTACGCCGTCTGGACATGTGTAAAGCTAGAGAACATTCTCGACCCGACACGCGCACATGCTGTGTACACCACAACTCCATTAGAGAGCGAGGCTCGCCAGCTGAATGTCTTGTGGCCGCTATTGTTGTTCTTGGGTAGACGCTGTAGACAAGAGATAGCAAAAAGAACGTTTACCCCACGAGAGACAGAAGCAACCTAATCGAGACGAAAAGCACAGAGATAGCAAAAGACGGTCTCTACTCCGATGCAATAAAATGACAGCGAAACAGAAAGGGCACACACGTTAAATACGAAGCGGTCGCGTAATGCAGAAAAAACGAGAAAAGAACTCAAACGAACGAGCGAGAGAAAAAATTTTGCGAGGAAAGCAGCGAAATGAAGAAGAGAAGGCAAACTACGTAGATATGAGCGTTTTCCTGAAAGAAAGCAGAAATGAAAAAAGATTTGAGGGACAACAGCGTCACGCCAAGTTGTCTTTCAAGTTGAGAAAACAAGGCGGAACACCGATTAGCTATGCACGCTAAACACTACAACATGGAACACAGTGTACTAAAATTCTGTCGACTTGGAAAATACGGAGAACGTGGAAATAAAAAAGAATTTTTGTTTAACACTTATTTTTTTACGCGACGCGCTAACGACAAAATACAATAAGTTTACGACACATTACTTTCGTATCATGTGCGCTAAAAGTCGTCGTTGTTACATTACTCTCAGAAACAATTTTCTAAGAGCGACTAAACTTATTATGAGTGATTGCATGCAAATATTTAAAACATTGCAGTCGTCAAGTGTTTTGAAACTTTTTAAATCGGATCAGCCTTTTAAAAGAAAATAAAAAACTTGTCGCCCGCGTGACAGAAATGCGTCTTCACTTATATAAAACATAAAATTGTAACTTTGTTCTTCTAGGCAACTGGATTGGAGCCACTCCATTAGCTCTTTTGCATGTCGGTAAGCAGTTCGACTTAGGTCTGACGAAAATAAATTGAGTGTGCAATGTTGATAAAGCTAGCCTTGTTGCACTGGTAGCCCAATTTGAAAAAATCAATTTTAGTATTTTCTTCTCTAAACAGCGCAAACTGCCGACCCAGACTTGGCTCATCCCGAAACCCACAAATTTAGCCCGTTGAAAAAACTGCTGGATGCAATGCGTCAGTAGGTTTTTAAGACTGGTAACACGGTGCTAGCGAAATATTTCCTGCCCAGAAACAGCTTCGATAAGCTTCGAAAGACAAATTTTTTCATCGTTATAAAAAACTATTAAAAATAAATTATGGATAACATGCAGCGAGCGAACGAGTGAGCGCCAGAAACTCTAGGCGCGAACACTTTATACATGCCGTGGACACAACAAAGTTGCCATAGACAGCGTACACTTTCTATGGACACTATATACTTGCTACTCCGTCAATGGCCCTCGAGGATGGACACATCCGACTTGTTATCATCAGTCCGGTCCACAGAATTTTCCGGCGAAAGCATACCGAATGGCCTGCACAATTTTTCTGCGGTCTGAGTTCGAATTTATTTAGGCTTGGGACTCCTTGTCTTCATTGGATACTCGTTTTGGAAACCATCGGTACCCAATCCACTTGACGACGTTCGGGAAGAGCTCATTGAAGAGCCATTTCAAAACAATTTCTACTTTCATTTCTTACAATCCTCGATGCAAACAACCGGAGCGGTAAGACTGCTCGCCATCTCTGGCATTCTACTGTGCGGCGGGATGACGCTCCTCGACACAGGCACCGTTGTAAGCAACTATCTAAATGAAACGACTTCCGTAGAAATAAAGTTTGTAAAAGCGAAGACCATATTCAAAAAGCCGACAGTATGCTTTGATGTAATCGAAGCAGAAAACACAATCGAAATTCCGAGTGACGCTTCTCATGCGCCAGCAGACGCACTGTGGAAAGCCTCGCACGCGTGCCTCGCGATGTTGACGAGACTCGAACAGAGCGTTTTCTTTCCAACAAACTTTGCTTTGAATGTTCTCCACGACGCGAATTTCACTCGTTGCGCGAAGCTTTTAAGCTTTCATACCAGCTAGAGCGCGTCGCAAAATTTTATCGCATTTCTGGGCGTTGAACTGTGCAAGCAAATGGAGCTGACATACAAAATCATTAGCGACTTCGAGACAATGTGCAATGAAACGAATCACCGATGGATCGGTCTCTACTTACCATTTCGACCGAAGTCGACTCTATGCTTCGCGCTTCCAGTGACATCTGTTAATTTTGGCAACGTTATAAGTGTGCAAACTTTGCGCCGTCCTTGTACCGCTTTGCGCGATGAATGCGAAAGGCGTTCGAAAGCTGTGCCCGATGCCGAGATGACTGCCTACTTTCTGACCGATGGCGAGAGCGCATTCCTACGACATCCTTCCAGTGATTTTGTTATCAAACTTAACACCAATGTTTCTTTCATGCACCAGGTTCGCACGTTCGCCGTCTATAAGACCAAAAATCTAACCAAGCATCGTTGCTATGCGGCAGACGCGAAGTTTAGGTGCGAACAAACGTGCTACAATGAGTATATCCGTGAGCTATGCAGCTACAACACCGTCTCCTACGGAAGCGCACGAACGTTCGAAGCGGTCAGGAAAGGCTTCGAACAAACAACGCTTGGTTGTCTTCGACGTCTCTCCAACTCTACCGCGGTCAGAGAAAATTGTTTGCAAAGCTGTCTTTCGTTTCGCGAACAATGCAAACTTGAATACACGGATTCAGTGAAAAAACCGTTTGCGCATAATGACGATAAACTTACAGCAGTTATCGTAGTGAAACTACTGGCACCTGTGTCATCGTTTACCCAAGAACTCGTTTACTCGGAGCCGAAGCCCATTCTCGCTGCCATTGGAGGCTCGCTTGGTACGTTCGGTGGTGATACGGCGGCAGTTTTGTACTTTAGAAATAAATAAATTTGCCGAGAAAGAATTTTCGTAAAAAAAAATACGCAAAAAAATTATATTTTTTACGCATCTAACAGGCACGTATCTTACAAGTAAATCGGCAAAACCGAAAAATGCAACTTCTAGAACATGTTCTTGAAACGTTACAATCCAATGGCCACACATTCTTCTTTAAACACCGAATCAAGCATCGTACATCTTTGTGTAAAAAAAAACAAGTTTGTGTGCGGCCGGGCATCGTCAGTGCATCGCCACACGAGCGATTTTATACACGATATCGCGATGCTCAAAAGTTGTTTTGACTGGTCATCTTCTTGGGCTTAAGTCCGACGTGCGCAAAAGTTGTTCCCTTTGTTCTCAGATTTCGAGTGATATATAAAAAAAGTCCCAGTGTTGTTCAGAGCTCAAAATATCGTTAACAGTCGATGAGGAATGCCGATCGAAACAATGACCATGTCCAACGGCCACTCTTCTACTACACCGACCGCTAGGAGCATCGGACAGCACTGAAAGTAACAAAACAACCATCAGCGGATCGCGGAGATTTGTTTTAGTTTTGAAATTTTTAAAATCGGTTAAGAAAAACTAAAGTTATCGCCCGGATTCACGGCCTCACAGACACACGGACTCACAAGCAACCAAGTAGTTATTTTGCATACGCGCTGTGCGCTCCAGAAGTAGCAAAAAAGCTATGGAGCTATAGCCCCAAAAACCGAAAAATTGTTTGAAAATAAATTTCGTATCGACTTTTTGGGGCCAGCGGAAAAATTTGGCTGGTTAGCATCCTTAGACTTTCTTTTAGCTACGTGCCTGCTTTCTCGTACACAGAATTTTTTCTTTTCATGTGTTAAAGGCCCCCACCAGAGACGACGCGTTTGGAAACATTAAAAAAATTATTTGTACATAGAGGCCATACATTTGTGCCGTCACCTAAACATACGAATTTTTGGACCCCCACTATTTTCCCCTAAAAGTGACGTCATTTTATCTTCATGACGCACACTGTTGACATGCCTATCGAAAACTTGCAAAAAGGCGTCAACAAATATTAGTGTAAAAAATACCCGTAAAAAACTTAGGTCTCAAAAACTGGTGAGCTAAAAAACCGTGAGTCAGACGAAGGTCGCAAATAAACGTAATTTTTTTAAGGGTCATTCATTCATGACGTCATTTACCTGAGTGGGTGGGGCAAAAAATTTTACACAAGAAGTGACGTTACGTCCAAAAGATAGCCTGTGTTTATGCGTCAAAGCTAATGACGAGGTTAAATGAGTGAGTCTTAATTTTTTAATGACATCATTAATAAATGACCCCCTATTGAAAAAAGCAAAAAATTTACTGCATTATAAAACTACGTTAAACCGTCAAAAAGTGACGTCACTTTTGTCCTCTACCCCCTCAACCCCAAAAATAATTGTGCGTCACTAATGGACAAAATTTCCTCATCTCCTCACTCAGTGACGTTATAAGTGGATGGCCCCTAGCATTACAGACGTGCCGCGCGCTTTTTTCGTGAAAGTGACACAACCACTTGTGCTTCTATAGGTTTATGGCTTGGCGGAAGTATGTTTGCACTCTGTCATCTTATTCTGCTCGTCGTTCAGTGGTGTTATCGACGAACGTTACGTCTACTTAGCCCCGATGCTGTCAGTGCTCCCGATGCAGATGTTGCCGTTCACTGCGACCTTTCTGACGATCCGAGCGTGAACGCTGAAAACGCGACAACAGTGGCGGAAGTCGATTTAGCGAAGACGACGGACGCAGCTGACGCTGAAAACGGCATTGCAATGAATGAACAAGATGGAGCAAGTGTCGAAGCTGATGAAATCAGTGCACAGGATGGCGCAAGTGATGAAACAAGTGCCGAAGCTAAGAAAACGTCGAGCGATAACCTTTCTTCTCGTGAAGCAGTGAACGAAGTTTCGATGGGCACATTCAAGTCGAGCGAGGCAGATGTTTATGTGCCAAGCACGCTCGAAGTCGACCAAGCTGAAACAGCAGTGGTGGAACAGCTTCGATGTGCCTACGCTGAGCTTCGATTGGCAGGAGCACGATCTGTTGTTTGGCACCTAGGTTACGCATACGCCGCGCATGTTGCTGGCCGAACTCCTGTCGATAAGGACATGGAGCAAATGAGCGCTTTCTTCATTCGGCGCGCGGTTTCATCGCAAGATTTGCCGCTATCACCGAACACGAATCAAATGTTCGAGGAGGAGATTAACGTAGAAGAATTGACGTGATGCAGTGCTTGCATGCAGCATGGGGCTCATGCATATATCTGACGTTACCTGCCGAGTGGGCGGGGGTCGAAGAATTTATCATGAAAGGTGGCGCTACGTGTAAAAGATTGCCTGTGTTTATGTGTAAAGCCAGGTGACGGAGAAAAGGGGGTCGAAAATGTCAAATTGGCCCCTTGCCCTTGTCACTTTTTAGCTTTGTGAGTCGACTAGTTGTATTGTGCTAGTGGTGTAATAGTGTCCGTTTGTTGTTTCTTGCATTTGTGTGAAGTAAAATCGTTCCAGCTACATCGAGATTCGAAGCGTCGCCATTAAATTGCCATCGCATCGTTTGCGTACAGCTATGTACTTTGTGGAGCTTGAAGTGCCGACACACATGCATGCCGTCGTGGTTTCGAAGAAGTGCCCAAATAGCAGCTAGATGTGGAGATATTCGCAAGAAAAAATGTGAAAATTCAGTCGATGAAAGTGGCTGAAAATAGAGCTCGCGGGTACAATGTTCGACGAGCACTGACGTCATATGCACATGTCACGTGACCACAAGAGTAGGTAATAGGGAGATTCCAGGAGAAAGTCCACCACAATGTGGCCGCGAATTCTGGGCAATTCTTTTTACACGAAAGATGTGGACCAAAATGGTTGCGAAGTGAAATGCGCATGGCTTTACTCTATATTCGTGCCAAATGTGCAAAAAATATGTCGAGTGTAGCTGAAGTTGTTAACCAGATTGTGCGTCAGGTGAAGGACATCCAGCGATGTATTTCAGCTGACGCCGAATTTGGCTTAACACCATTAGCTACACTCGACATATTTTTGCACACGTTGCACGAATATAGAATAGCATCAGGCTTATTTTATTTCATAAACTATTTCGATCCATGTTTCATGTGTGAAAAACTGTGAGTGAAATTCGTGAAAAAATGTTTTTCACCTTACTCATGAAATGCCCCAATAGCATTCGCAGTAAAGTAGTCATAATGTGTGTGCGCAAAAAGTGGATAATGTATCAACAAAGTTTCCGCAGAAAACGCCTGAGATTACGGTGGTTGTACGCGATTTCAACGGTGCCGGTAGCTTTATATTTAGCTGTGCTGGACACATGCTACACGCTACCACGCCAACTCGGATCGGGAATTATGCACAATCATGTGCAGATTCGGATTCCCCGTCCCTGAGAACATTCAGAGACTTGGCCAAGTCCAGTCGCCGCAACAAATCACGCGAATCTACGCCGTCAGCTTCTCACAAACGACACAGTAGGTTCGCTTGGCACTTCTTTTCAACGGTGCGCTATCGTGTGTGGGAAGACTCATATTTGTGATGTTCATCACATGCGATCCATCAGCAGTGTGGAAAGTTCACACTGGAGGTTGCATCTTCCATCAAGAAAAGATCAGAAATTGCCTTAGCTATCGCAGTGCCGCCGAAAATGGTGGCAGAAATGTCTGGCAATTAAGCTTCGGGTAAACTAACCATGAGGACTTTGTTATAACAACTTATTGCCAATGTTTGCAAGTTAACGTTTTGTGCGCAACAGACCAACTTCAGGTGTACGTCACGTACACGTCAACCGGTCACTGGAGCACATAGGGCATGCAGTCAAATGTGGCTGCATACCGTAATCTTTGCGTGTAACTCTACAGAAAAAGCTGTTAACCAAAACTACGAGTTTCCCCGAGCCTAATTTGTCCTATCGTATAACTTGAGGCGGCTGCCGCTCAAAGACAACAAAGTCGACCCGCATTGTACACGCACACCACGTGAATTTACCATATTTTAAAAATCTGCGCTTGTTTGTTTCGCAGCTACAGAGAGAAAAGCAAAGCACGCATCAGTATTTGAAAATCAACAGTGCGAGAGGACATCGAGAGGGTGATTTAACAGCGAAGCCAGATGCGGTGTTGTGGATCGCGGCTAGCTATATGCACAGATATTGAAAACATGGCCACCATCCATACGTTGTCGAGAGAAAGCTAGATACAATAACACAGCCTGACCCCAAACAAATGCCGGTCGAAGGCGTCGAACAGTAGATGAAGAGAAAATTACAGAGACGAGCAGAGAAAGAGACGACACACAGCTGTGAGCACACGAACGAAACCCACAAAAACTAGGCGATCACGTCATACTGTACAAGCAGCAGCAAGCTTATAAAGCGCCACCGAGCGACGGACAAGCGATACCAAAAACAACAAACACAACAGTACTCCTCTAGGCTGAGACCGCCAGATAACTGGCTAATGCAGCAAGACCTAAACTCGGCTGGTAGACGGAAGGAATGAGACCGTCCTGTCTACCACCTCTATCGTACACTATGTACAGTTCGATCAACATAATTGCACCTCATCAAAAAGGGTAAAAAATAAACAGGAGCGAGCGAAAGAAGCTAGAAGAACAAGGAAGGACAAATTCGATAAATCCTAACCACACGGACGAAACAAGAGTGCAAAGGATAAAACAAGTAGCCAATCACATAAAACTGACAAGCAAAGTCTTAAAAATAGAGGAAAGTCCACTATCCCGCCCTTTGTACACATGAAACACGATGAGAGTGAGAGAGGGAGCGGACCCCCAGCCCTACGATGATGTCCCTTCAGTCGATGAAAAAGCACTTTCCCATTAATTAAAATGAGTCACGAGCATAATATCGACAAGCGAGCAAGCAGCTATGAAAATAACAAAATACATCGCTGTAAAACGACCACCTTCTGCACACGCGAGAAGCTCGAAACACCACAACAAAGAAGAGCGGGTAATAAAGTACAGTATGGAAAAACAGCAAGGATTACGGTAGAACGCTTGGCCGGATTATTGTTTATTAGTCAGATAAATATGTCACGTGGTGTGAATGGTTGAATTACGGTAGTCAGAGAAACGGCGCGCCTGGAAAATGAGTTGCAGCGACGGTTCCATTTGCGGGATTTTGATAAAGGATCTGAAATGCAGCCGCCGATAATTGCGGATAATTTGTGCCGTTTGCGACGCTTGTTGCCGGGAAATGAGAGTTGCCGTTGGTGAAACCGTTGAAGAGTTGTTGCGACCCGAGGTTGTTGAAACCACCAAACCTGGAGCGAAGATAGCGGTATCCGTCAAGATAGCCGTACTGATAGTACTGTAGAATTCTTTGATCGAGAAGAGAAGAAATGAGAAACGAACTTTATTAACAAGTCGATACTTTCTTTGTTCGAAATCAATTAGAGTGGCTAATTTTGACATGGACACTATATAATCTCGGTTTTTGAAGTCGCGTCTGCGGCCAAGCATTTTTTCCAAGTTAAAAAAAATCAATATATTGAAAAAAATATACAAAATCAATACATTGGTCAATCAATATATAAAAATAATAAAAATCGATATATTGAGGAACAACATATAAAAATCAATATATCAGTCAATCAATATATAAAAATAATAAAAACATAAAAAATCAATATATTGAGAAATAGAGTTAGTACTGAGACGAAAACAAGTTTCATTACCCGTCAGAGCTCGCACTATCCCCCGGCGAATACGGATTACTGGACGTCTGCGCCCCAATAACACTCCTGGGAAACCCTCCACCACTGGACGACGATCCAAACTCCAAACTGGAATTGCTATCCTCCTCAGTCGGTTGCACAATGTGTTGTTGTCCAACCGGGTGATAATCAACAATGCCCGGTTCACGCTTCACATCAATCGGCTTGACAATCGCGGTCGCACGTTTTCCTGCGAGGTTACTTGCCTCCTCGACCTGTCCACTACCGCGACCGCGGATACGGCGAGGACTGTTCTGCTTCGAACTCTTGTTGGAACGAAGACTGGAATTATAAAAATTGTGATTACGCAAATTTTGTGTAAATTTTTAAAAATTAAAAAAAATTTAAATTGTAAAAAATTGCAATTTTTTTTTTCATTGACAAAATCCCCAGGGGATGCCAACCCTAACTTAAACAACTTACGCAATAGACTCATCATCTTCCGACGACAACGACGTCGAACTGATAGTAACAACCGAAACCGGCGACGATCGTGACCCACTTCCACCCTCCACACCAGTGCCCGCCACTGTCGCACCCCCCGACGTCGTTGTTCCATGTGTATCCCTCGCCGACTTATCAGCAGTCGACCGCGACGAGTTAGTCCCAGTATGAAACGGCGATGTTCTGCGCGGTCTCGGGGGCTCGAGATCGGACTGCATGCGGAGTGATTGATGGAAGTCGCGATTTCTGAAGGCGGAGTTTAACAGAAGTGAAGGAGGAGTTTAACACAAGTGGATGGTTTGAAAGAATTCTCTCTACCGTAGTTGTTGTTGGTACTTCTTGGGTGATTGGTAGGGGTTCTGTTGAGCCACTTCGATGGCGGCGGCAGCGGCGGCTGCGGCCTCAATCTGGGGATTGAGTGCGGCTGCGTAACCACGGCTGAGTTGGAGAGTTGGGAACATGGAGGGACCACAGGCCGTCACGTAAGCTGCTGGGTCGAGTTCGGGCTAAAGATGGGAGAAATAGGGTGAATTCGTTCAACAAAGGGGCGGGTTCATTCGCAGACGCAGCATGGGTTATGGCTGGAAAAAGTCAGCTGTGAATGTCGGACCAGGGTTCACACCAAAAAAGCAGTCGTTAAATTTTACGACCCTTTTTAGAATTTAAAAAATTTTTAAGACTTTTTTAAAAATTTTTAAACTATTAAATTTTTTAAAACCATATTACTTTTAACACCACTCTTGTTTTCACACATTTTTAACACCTGGTGGGAACCCTGTCTGACAGCTTCACGCCTGCGGGTAAATATGATTACGGTACTCACAATCGAGTATAGTCCGCCATTGCGAACCATCGTCTGACTTCCACCACTGCCACCCTGCTGCCTGACATTGGGCAGAAAAAGTGCCGCCGCAGCAGCTGCCGCAGCAGTGGCCTGATCGACTGGCCGAATGGTCGTCGCCGTCGTTCCATGTGCCGGTTGCCACGCGAAGAGTTGGCCACCACTTGACGCAAAGTAAGTGCCCGAAGCGGCAGCTGCTGCTGCAGCTACTGCAGCGTTTGTTGCGAAGATCATTTGTGCTGGGTTGACGACGTTTACGGGGATGTATGGTTGGTAGATTGGGTTTGCGAGACCGTTTGGACCGGCGCCGAGGAAGAGTTGTTGCTTTGGGTTCGATAGGGTTGATGGTAGGGTGGCTAAAATGGTGGGTACTGAGTCGAAGCGGAATCGAGGCACGAACGTATTTTTCCGAATAATAACCCGGGTACACTATTTGGGGCTCACTTTTTTCTTCCAAAATAGGCCCGAAAAATATTATTATTATATAAAAATAAAAATATAAAAAATAAAAAATTATTTCCATAATATTTGAAAAAATACGGTAAACTCCAAAGCGATTCTCCCCTACTAAAAATGCTATTAAGAGCAGAGTATGTCTCCCAGCTCCGCCTACCGTATGGTGGTGAAAACATGGCCGCCGGCAACGCCGACGGATAAGTAACATAACGTGGCTGCCCCGCCGCAGCCGCCAGTCCGGACGTCAGTGGAAACCCAGCCGCCGCAGCTGCGGCCGCAATGGAATAATTGCACGCAGCATCCGTAAGTTGATTGGTCGCAAACGACATAGACGAGGGAACCAGTGCCGCAGCGACCGCCGAGGCAGCTGCAGCAGAAACACCCGTCGGGTCATGCGAGGCACCCACTGGGGGTGCTGTTGAGAGAAGCGATCCACTTGGTGGGGCCGGTTGGGTGGAAACGATCGAGCCTGTGGGTAGAAGTGCTGCTGGGGCGGGAGCGACGTTTAGAGGGGGACAGTTCGATGGTGCGCCGATCAGGGAACCACCGCTACCGGAACTGCTGGCGCTGCTGGACGCGTTGGGGCTCGTTGCGGCGACGTCTGATGAATGGCGGTAGCAGACTTCCATTAGCTGAGCGGAATTTCGGAGGCTGAAGAAGAGGGGGAAATTTTAGCGGAGTTACAGGGCTAGAGATCGCTCGGGTCACTTTTCAGGGCTCGGTTCGGGTCAAAATCCAGGGTTCAGGTTCGGGTCAAGGTGACTTTATACAGTTGGGTCATTTTTCAGGGTTCGGGTCAAAAACCCAGGGTTCGGGTCATTTTTCAGGGTTTGGGTCAAAAACCCAGGGTTCGGGTCATTTTTCAGGGTTTGGGTCAAAAACCCAGGGTTCGGGTCATTTTTCAGGGTT